>JAAGOF010000261.1:0-24901 GCA_010645155.1 Tigriopus japonicus
GACCTTCAATGGTAATGTAATCAAACGTTTGACATTCGGAGTCAATTTTGGCCATCATCATATTCGTATTAGTGTCAATACTGAATGAATTGGCATCTTGACACAAGGTGTACTCTACGCAACAGAAGCCTGCCTCTTGACGAATGCAAATGGAATAACTATAATCAGAAAAAAAACAAATGTGGAAACCAGGTATGTTTTCTGGTTCAGACTCTGTTGAAAGCTTACTCTTGATTAGCCAAATGGTTATCATTGGTGGGCAAGAAATTGAAGGTGGTGAAACGACCGGTTAACCCGGTGTGATATTGAAGGCATCCACTTCCAAAGGAACTGAAAAGGGGTCAAGTTAAACTAGCAATAATAGAATAGAACGTTGAACGAAATAACGGTCAAGAGATCAAATTGAGTAAATATTGTGTCGACCATCTTCAAGTAAGAAATTTTGGCAATCCTTAATTTGAAAAGACATTTGAAATCGTTAAATTCCTAAAGAAACCAAAGAGTATAAGCCAGGCCAGTTAGAGCTTAGGTGCCCACAGTGACCTTGTTCAGATCATTGTTGGGTTAGGAGATCAAGTGTGGAAACACTTAGGTTTGGTTAAGAATATGAAAACATCAGCCTCTTTACATACATTACACAGGTCCGGTCAAGTTAACACTTAACCGATTATTATTTTAATTTCAGGCGATTTTTCAATGTTTATGATCCTTGAAGTTACGAAAACGACGACTTCAACAAAGTTCAGAGTTCTTGTCTGAGCATTATGGATTGAGTTCGCTGGAACTTTCAAAAATACGACACAGCCGTCATTTTGCCACCATCCGAGTTTGATAACCGAAGATTATTCCGAAGATGGGTGGCACGTACAATCAGTACACTAAAGCAGTTTAAAGGATCATCAGTATTTTTTTGTCTTTCCACCTCTTCTCGTCTTTAGTGTGAGTTAAAAAATTGGCATCTCTTGGGAGATCAAAAAGGGCTTTCGAAAAAAGCATGTACAAGAAGTAATTTTGTTTTGAAAAAGCGGCATAAAAGAAGCAATTTCCATTTCTTTGTCATTGCACTAAAATGAGAGGTTATTTCAAGCAAGGAAATGTTCCGTCGAATTTTCAATGTTGTAAGTAAGTCGCAAGGGGTATTCTTTGATATATCGTGCGTTAATGTATTTTTGAATTACTCAAATCCGCGCTCGTTTTTAGAACTTACTGTCCCCGAGAGTTGCACGGAAGTTGCGTCACTTTGATTTCCCATTGACGATTAGCGCTTGTTCCATCAAAGGCAAAGTTCAATTGAGCGGTATCCGAAGATAAGGTCCCCATGTCCAGGTAAACTAAAAAAACGTGTGTCATTACATCTGATAAAAGTCAGAAAAATAAGGCCAAATAGGGCTCACTGTGTTGTCCCGTGTTCTGACCGCAAATTGTAGGAATATTCTGACCCGTGTTCACCTAAAACGGGAGACTTTGAGTGAAAAAAAGCAACAAATAATAATCTTGATAACCAGGGCATTTCTTGGAGAACCTCCCATACAGGCTCTATGCTCCAGTAGAATACAGGTTAATAGAGAGGGATTGGGACAAGATTTTTTGGTTCCAGATTAGGGTCGGTTTGGCAAGTTTTGGGATCAAATCGGTTCGGTTGGAAATCAAAATCAAAATTTTGGATCCGGATCAGATCTGGAACCGCGCAAACCCGTGTCGGATCGGATCGGACTAATATATTTTTTCTTGTAAATGTTTTTATTTTTACTGTAAATGCCAACACGTTTGGTGAGTTAAACCATTTGTTAAAACGGATTTTTTTTTGTTTTAAAACAGTTGTATCTTTGGGAAGAAAAAGCAAAAACAAATCTTCACATTGTTTCATAAAGTTGAGCTCCCAAACTTTCAAATAAAAAATATTTAAAATTTATAAATCGACTCCTCAGAGGTCGGTTCCGACCTCGGATCGTTTCCTGGGCTTTTGGATCCGACTCACGACAATTCGACCTCGGAACCGATCCGATCCGTTTTTCAGCCGGCTCATGGCCGATCCAGACCAATCCCTATTGGCTAGTGATGTGAATTTTGGGCTTGGGCATGTTTTTTTTTATTCAAGAAAGGTTGGAAAGTAGGGTCGCTGAAAGAAACTTTTGCTTGCTTACATGCATATATTTTTTTTAAAATACAGATTTTGTTGTTTACAAAAGGTTTCAACTAAACTGTCTTGGGAAGAGAACTCGACTCGATCACCATTCAATTGCAAATATTACAGGAATTAAACCTGTCACTGGAACGAGACTTACATTAATGAATGGATTAGTGTGGCCTAAAACCGGGAGAAAAGTGTGTTCAATTGTTTTTTCAAAATGATTCTTTCAAAGCATCTGCACCTTTTGACGTTAAAATTTGTTCTTTTTGTGATCAGCCATTTGCAAGCCTTTGTAGACATGTTCCAAACAAAGCACTCGTTCATTTCACTACAATGGAGACAAGGAAGTTGGCCCTAGCGGAAAGAAAATAAAGTTGTCACAAAACAAGGCCAGACTAATCCATTGGTTCAAATTGAACCAAATTAAGAGATGAAATACCCTTCCATATCTGTTCTCAACTGAATCTTGTGTAAAGTGGGTTAACCTTTCTTTGATTAAAATTAGATGCACACTTAACGTCGCTCCACGGAACTAGAGGGCTACTTGGATCTAGCGCCTTAAGCAATAGTTTAGAATCAATGAGACGTAGATCATCACATTGCTTATTGTCTTAGCCTTTCATAAATGTAAGTCTCGTTCCAGTGGCAGGTTTAATTTCTTTTGCATTTGTAGTTGAATGCGGGTCGCGTTGATTTCTCCTCCCGAGACAGCTCCGTTGAATTCTTGTGCCAACTAGAGCGCTATAATAAAAGAGTACGCGCGTGTGCCATTTTGGCCCCAAGACGTCGGTTCCATTGTACAGTGGTTCTTGGGTTCGACTTGTTTAAGGCAACTTTACCTATGCACTATTTACTACCAAATTGACGCTCATGATCTCAGCTTAACTTTGAAGGCATAATGTTTGACCCTAATAGCCTTTGAAGGCCAGGGGTGAGGCATGGCGTAGTGCGTACTGCGTCGGTTTGTCGTGCAGATGGCTGGGGTTCGATCCCGGCTGACTGCCACCCTCAAAACTCAACTCTTCGGAGTCAAAATTTAGCATTTGAACCGTCTTTCAAATGCAACACACAACTTTCCAAACTCAACTCTTCGGAGTCAAAATTTAGCGTTGAACTGTCTTTCAATGCAAAACTAGGCAAGCCCCGGTTCGATCCCGGGCTTGCCGAGTCCTAGTGACCTGTGGTATTAAGTTACATGCAGAAGTCACGGCCCTTGACGGCTTAAATGGGCGAACCTGGGGTCATTCCCGAGGGTGAGGTAAAAATTAATGCTTGCTTGTTAGCTTGTCCAAGTGGAGCGGCAATATCCCCATATGGCGGACAGCCTCTATCAGATCGCAGCTGCGAAGCTGCGTTCTGACTCCTCAACAAACAAACAAACAGCCTTTGAAGGCCAAGGCTGGCCAAAACCGTGGGTGCCGGAAGATAACCTTCTCGTTCTCCTTAAACCTCGATGCGCGATTTGGTCTTGGGACCAAAATGGCACATGCGCGTACTCTTTTATTTTAGCGCTCTAGTGCTAACAATGAAATCGTGCAGGGTCAAATTTTGTCGCAGGACCATATGAAACTCTCCATTGGCAGTTTGGCACGTAGTTTGAGCCTTTTCTATAGAGGTCTATAGAGAGGCTATTGCCGTCATTTTGTCTGCCTCGTATATTGCTGAAACTGGCCAGAAGTTGCGTGAAAAGGCAAATATTTTCGAAGAATATCGTAAAATACAGCAACTTAAAAATGGAAACGCTAAAAAAGGTCGTCATAGTTGTGATTTGGGGAACATTCTACCTCTCGGTTCTATTTCTATATTCAATTCCTTGCGATTATTTATGATTTCTTACTGTGGCGGTGAATGAATCCAAGCACACACCACCGGGGTCCAATGGCGTAATGTTGTCGTCGACCTCCTCCGTGTTTCCAGTTCCTTGGATGGAAAAGGTCTCAAAATCCAAACGAAGAGTGCATACACCTACAAAATCAACTGGATTGTTATCGAAGGTAGTTGGGCACTGTGGATTATCTAAATGGGAAAATCTGAATTTCAAAAGAATTGAATTAATAGTTTTTTAAACCATGATCACTTTAAAATCAGTATAAGTCAACCAGGTAAGACTAAAATTTGCGTCCCAATAAAAACAATTTCATTGAATCTGATTTGAAACAAAGTTAAGAAGTTAATTGTAGAGTAGATTGTCCGAATTGAAGGGTCTAAAATATCAACAATCCCTCAACAAATGTTTTGAAGTCTCAGGTTTTGTCACCTACGTTAAAATAATAGAATCTACAGTTGAGAAATCGCCGTTGTCAGTCTACAGGGTCGGTGGCCCAAGTGTAGACCCCTTAGGACCATCATAAGTTTTGTAGTTTTTAGTAGATTTTTTTCAATTTTACAGTCCAAGAATCCCGATGTATTAAGGAATAGAAGTTGTGTGATACATTCGGGGAGGGGCAGAAGTATCCAGACAAAACTTGGATGACGTTTATCTCCTGAAGCAAAAGGAATATTTTTATTTCCCGCGTTTTTCTGGTTTGACCAAAAACCGGTTTTGAATGTTTGTTAATTTTTTTTTGTTTAAATCCGGAAATATGAAGCCCCAGGAACAAAAGCGTAAAGTGATTGCTGAATTGATCTCGGCCGGCAACGACGCCAGAGCCATCATCAAGTCAACCAAGTACCGCAGGGCCACCGTCTGCGAGGTCGTGAAGAGGCTGCAGTCTGGCCGGGGGACAGGCCACGCCCCCTGCGGCCCACACAGGGCAAAAAAGCGGACCCCCAGGTTCTTGGCGGGCCTGAGGAGGTCCATCGAGGCGAACCCAGCTGTGTCCATATCGGCCCACGCAGCCAGGCGGTCCATGAGCAATAGGACTGTGGCCAGGGCCGTCAAGGAGGACCTGAACTTGACCTCCTACGTTAGAGGCAGACGCCACCTTCTTACCGAGAAGATCAAGGCCACCAGGCTTGAGAGGGGCAAGAAGTTGCGCAGAATCTGCAAGGTCAATCCAAGGACGGTCAGACTTTTCTCAGATGAGTCAATCTTCACGGTAGATGGCGCGTGCAACCCCCTGAACAACCGATGGCTTGCCGAGAACAGAACCGTTGTGCCTCCCATCATGAAGACAAAGAATCCTGCCAAGATTATGGTCTTTGGCCTCATCAACAGCGACGGGAAGGTGATGCCAGCCCATGTCTTCCCTCCCAAATTCAGGCACAAGGCCGCCGGAGCTTCTAAGGAAGGTCATGATACCCTGGCTGGCAACCTCATACCCACTAGGAACCAAATTCATGTGGATCCAGGACTCTGCTCCGCGTCATGTGTCCAATGTTTCCATGAACTTTTTGAACAGCAAATTTGACGTGGTGGTCAAGAGAGACGAGTGACCTTCAAACAGCCCTGACCTCGTCGGTGAAGCGGAACATGGCCTCCTTCTCCACGGCTGAGGTCGCCAAAGCCTGCTCGGCCTTTGTCGGCCGCTTGGACGCCGTCATAAAGGCCAACGGTGACCATATTGAATAAAAATGTTCTTAATTGTTGTCCAAACTTTTTTGGTTAAATACACAATTGGCTAAAAATTTACATAATTTACTCTTGATGCTGTAAATTATGTTCAAAGTTTTGTCCGGATACTTCTGCCCCACTCTGTATTCCTATTGAAACCTTTGGGCATGGATGAGATCATGCCATCAATGAGGTAATTGGGACAGTTGGCACAGTGCCTTGCATTTGTCCCTTAAGAAGAGGAAGGCAGAATTTTGGGTTGGAATGGACTCTTTGGTATCCCAGCATGTCTCACATTTAAGGATTTACCAAGTAAATAAGTCTATGAGCCTCAATTAAATCTGAAACAGACCCTGGTTATGTATTGGTTATGTACCAGTAAACAAGTTTCTGAATGATGAATAATCCATTCATGTACAGCACATTTTAATGAGTAAACAACCATTTACAATGCCATCTAGTGGTTGTTTTGTTGCAAAAGATTGCCAATTCCACGGAACGCTTGCATGGACTTGCAAAAGAAAATGATTAAACATCACTTGAGTGTGTAAGGGTTGCAATTGAAATAGGTTCCTTCTGGTGTATGGGTGAAACGTTCAAAGATTGGGATGAATTCTAATAACGAAGGGTATCCAGACTAGAGGGCTAACAGAAAAATGTCACACCAGTACAGTCTTTGGAGATTTGTTTTGAACACACTTCATTGATTCAGCAACAAGGGTGTCAAATGACTTGATTCATCACGTATTGCACTTGTTTGACCAAAGTAGTTAAATGAGCAATTTTGCCGCTGTCTCCCTAAAAGCGCAAGTTTGGGTTGTGAATCACGTAACTTAGCGTGTTCAATGTCAAATCCCATCGCACACACATTGCAGCCTTGGTGACTCACGAATATTTTCAGAGTGTCATTTCTCTGTTAGCCCTCTAATCCAGACTATAAGTAGACTCGATTAGTAGCTCGTTATCAAATTCGATTTCTAGAAAGTCGAAAGAAAATCGAAATTAAAACCAATCTCTTATGAGAAAATTTTAATATACGTGTTTTGTTGCAAGGCAACCCTGTTCGAACTGCATCTGTTGATATGTAACTTTTCGTTGCATTTCATCAAAACATGTAAAATAACACCTACTGATAAGAAATAAATATTGACTTCAATTTTTATCAGAAATTTAAAAATTGCATTTGTGAACAGCTTACAAGCCTAGCCAATGGAGATATAACTCCATTCAGTGCCTACCCAAAGAGGCACTTTTGTTTGTCCAAAACCAATGTGTCTAGGAACAAATCCATGCATCTTTTGGAATGGGCGAGCTATTGTGACAAGAAGACCCTTATATGCCACATGTTTTGACTGTGCTCTTTAGATTATAGTGCACTATTAATGCCTAAATTTAAAGTCACAATTAATGAAATCCCTTTTGAAAACAAGTACTGCGCCGAATCATAAATTTGTAGACTAATATCAAATGTATGACAGACTGAGAACACAAAAAAAGAACTCTCACACAACCATCATGCACTAGAGGGAGAAGCAAATGGAAAAGATTCATTTTGAAAATTTCATCATTGAAAGATGTAGTGTGAAAAAAAAGATGTAGCAAAAACTATCCATATTTCACACCTACCATCATCCATTCAGACTAGAAGCTTTTAAGCAACTTAATATAGTCCAAAAGTCCAAAATATTTATCCTTTATGACAAAAAATTGTGTAACTCGTTTAAAATCCAACATCGCATAGAAAATGCGATAAAAATGCATTAAGAATAATATATCACACATCTTTTAATGATGAAATTTTCAAAATTATCAAAATGAATGTTTTCCATTTGCCTCTCCCTCTAGTACATCCTAGAGACGCTTTATTGTGAGAGACGGGCGGGGTTTCGACTCAAACGCCATGGAGAAAAGTAAACGATTTTTTTAATTAAAAACATTTCCAAATAAACGTTGGAACGCATAAACCAATTACGTCCATGCTTTGGACGTAAAAAATTGTCAAATTGAATGTTCACTGAAACCTTTTCAAGTGACCTTGCCCAATATTCAGAGTATTGAATTGCAAACTTTCAACATGGTTTTGGAACAGAAAAATCACATGATGCCAATTGGATGACGTCATTGACGCCGGTCTCAACCTCACCCGTCTCTCACTAGAGCATCTCTAGTAGATCCATACTTGGTCCACAGGTTTTCAAAAATCTTCAAGTTCATATCCCTTAAGGCAAGATATTCGTAGAATGATAAAACACCTTAGAATGGGAAAAACTCTGCTTCGATTACAGTAAATTAATTACAACCGTCCGAAAAAAAACATATTAATCGATTAATCTACTTCAATGGATTAATCAATTAATCTGTAAACCAAGGAAGCCAGAGAAGGTAGACCTGTATCTGGAAGCGCAAGTTTTCAAAGGTAACTTTATTAGGGGTCATATAAAAAATCGGAAAAGGTCGGAAAAAGGGCTGAAATAAATTTCAGGCCTGAACTTTTTGTGACGCAATTGCAAAGTTTTGCTTAAATTTGAAAAAAACTTTTGATAAACGTTTACAAAAGTTTTTCTCCTTTTTGCCTAACAAATGACACCTTTTGACAAAAAGTTTGACATACATTGTTTGAAAAACACCAGTGATTTGTAAGTCTCGTGTTTGATCATCAATTAACTTTATCGTTTGGTTTGGCCATAATTTACCCTTGAGGTTGGAGCCCTTAACTTATAACAAAGTATGTCAAATTCGAACAACTGTGCTTTTAGTGTACCCTAGTCATACATATTTGCAATATTTACAATGCAAAGAAATGAATTGGTTCATTAATTTTGATGGTTTCAGACAAACCTTGCTCAGCTGTTGATTTATTTTCAGTAACACGCCAATAGATTGAGACGCTCAATCAAAACTCCAAAGTTCACACCCCTTTGGAAGCGTGAAATTTCGAAATAAGGTTAATTTCTCAACTGAAGTTAAATAAAAGACTTTTTTGTTGAAAAGGGACTCACTTGCGTCGCACTTTTGAATTGTGTATGAAATTTGAGAGGTCGTATCCAGAGAGTTGGGAAAGTTTGGATTCCGTATATACGAGCAATTTTGAGTCACAATAGAACCAGGATTGCTCACCAAAAACAGACAACAAACACCAAATCTAGCGAGAGAGTCAAGAGTATTAAGTAGTTGTAAAAAACTTACTTCGACTAACTCAAATTATGGATAAAATTGATAGGAAATTACCCTGCAGCGCAAGAACCTGCAGCTGAGCCTCCTTTACTGACACATTCACTCGACGTGTAACAAGTTCCATTTCGATTGGTAGAACCTGTTCCGCTCCTACAATGAACAAAGAGGAGGGGTTAACTTTGTTGAATTAAAATCTGCAATCAGAAAAAAATACAGTTCTATTTCTCCCAAAATATAATCTCATTGTTGTTTATAATCAGACCTCCAATCAAATATGAAGGATTAAAATTATTGCACTATGACAAAAGAGTCCGGTCATAAAATGTGCCATCTGGTGGATTTCATAATGCAACGACTCGCACTTCCGAGCTCTTTGAGCAGGCTGTCTTCACTTAGATCTTGAATTCGACGTTCTCAAACTCGTGACATGTTTTGATCAGGCTGATTTGGCAAGGAGGGCCAAAGACGTTTTGCTTGCGTTGAGAATGCCGTCACCGCAGCTGTTGAGCGGGCAATTAATTAGTGTGACCAAACATGCGAATCAAGACCATTTTTTTGAAAGTCGTTCTTGAAGCCACAAGTTAGTTGTTTTTGTCCATGTATGTAGTGGATAAAACATATGTAATGCAAAAGCTTAAATTTGTGTTCATCCAATCACTGGCTCATTCAATGCATTGGCAGAAAATTTGCTAGTTGTAATGTTCAAATCAGAGGCATGGTCACTTTGTGATGTCTTTGGTTCTTTCAAGAGCATCATGCACTTAGGTATGTCAGTCGATCCAAGGATCACTAAATACCTGGATGCCTCGGCTACTGGCAAAATCAATCTTTCGAATTCTGTGTTAGACAGAGAAAAATCTAATTAAACCAGTTGTCCAGCTGGTAATATAAAGCTCACATGCTCAATTTCAACTTGATCGACTGAAATTTGTTGCATTTAGAGTAATTTGAAGCATAGAGCATAGCGCGCTCTTTCGACCGAACATTTGTACTCGCAATTTTTCTCTCGTTTCCGCGCGTATGTATTGCCACTGTAGCAAATTTCGAAACGTTGTTATTCGTGAACAGGGGAACATATCATGCTGAAATTCAGCAAACGACATCCTTACATGCCTGTCTTATCAATCTTATCGAAGCAAAATCGCTTACTTGAATGGTATTCGATTTGTGAAAAATCCACAACTGAACGCCTGAGCGGAGGCTTCCATGTCTTACGATTTCCTTGGTCGATCCAAGGATGACTCAACGAAAGATATATTGCAGAGTACCATTTGTTACTACTATGAAAATTCAACGAAACATTAACTGCATCGAAATAACCTCTCATTTTAGTACAATGACAGGTCCTCAGGTGTATTTCTGTAATCAGTCCTGAGAAATAAAGATGTTCTTGTTGAATCTATAGCGTTTGTTGGGCACTGGGAACTAAAAAATATGACTTAGGATTAAAAAGGGAAAATAAAGCTTACCCACTGATAGTGCTTGAGGAGCGGCAACCCTCGTTATTAAATTTCACAATATTAAAAAGTGAAAACACTGAAAAGGAATTGACATGTTTAAATCTTATTTTCAAAGTGATACAATGATTAAGTAAGATATTCTTTTTTAAAGAATGAGACAGGAATAACTTTTAAGACAATTACCATCTCAACCTTGATTGGGAAAGAAAGTTGATAAGAAAGGAACTTTTACACTTCAAATACAATTCCTGAAAAAGAGTACTTGTTGATGCTAAAACAGATTCGTCCCTATCAAACGAGAATGGACCGAATCCTCAAAGAGATTTATGTTGTTCAAAATTCAGGCGCACTTCTTACCTTATTCCGAAGTCAAAATGCTCGGATATCTACGGTCATATAGAAAGGATTTTATTATCAAATGTACCTTTGCCCTCTCTGGAGTTGAAAGTCTTGTTGTTCCCTTCAAAGTCCTTGAAGACCGAAGGAGTTTTGGATCGTCGTCGAGGCTCAGGTTCGGCAAAAACCAGACATGTGGCCAAAATGAGAGCCAAAGTTCCAAGACTAAGGAGTGTCTTTTTGGAGATCATGACTGTTCGAACGAGCTTTGTTGACTGAGTGCAGCGATCTCAGACTACCTGCAGAGGTAAACTTAGCAGTCCAATTCAAGAGCCAAGCGAAAAATTCCTTAGCTGGCCTACTTGAGACGGACCACCGCTGACAGTTGTACAGGGTTGGACATAATTATGTGTGCAACAGGGTTGCTAGGTAGTTGACGGCATAGTCGTTAGATTTGCTCTCAAAATTCGTCACCTCAGTTCAAACATCACAAGATTTTCACTAAAACATTGGTACTAGTATCCTAGAGTATCAATTGACCTAATTCAGTTCTAGAGAGTGACCTTAATTGGTGGATTCTACACTGGCTGCAATATTTTGAAACTTTCATGTCTTTTGAAAATCATTTATGACGTAAACTATAACAGAAGAATGCAATGCCGTCAAATGGACTGTTTTCATTTTACTTTGTAATCTTTCCAGTGTGACCTTTTTGCTGTAATATATTTACCTGTGACTGTTTCGTTATTGACCTGTTTACAGGGCTTCGCCAAACTGACATTGACCTAGGGCCAAAAGAACCTGGCCCCTCCCATCCATATTAACTCCTTTGAACAGCATTTGTAACCTCAAACAAGAAGCACTGGAATCATGGAGTGGGAGGCTAGCACTGAGGATAATGATTTCCACTAAGAACTATTCAATTACATTCTTCTGCAAATGAGACATTTCTTTTGTCGAGTAGACTACGTACTTCAATTTTCAGCTCAATCGAACGTCGGAGACAAAAGTTATGCTCACTCAAAGTTCAGTGCAAATCCTACCGAGAATTAATGAACTCGCCCTTTTGTGGTAATCGTTTTACCACGAAAGGGCGAGTTCATTCATTCTTTGCTCTCTTCAGTACATAAGTTTGAGAAGGCATAACTTTTCACTCCGGCATTCGATTGGACTGAAATTTGAAATACGTGTTGTTCTCAATGCAAGCCAGGTCTCATTTGCAGACAAACGGAAATGGTTTGTTTCTGCTGGAAATCGTAATTCTCATTGCTAGCCTCCCACTCCATGATTTCCGTGCTTCTTGCCTCAAAGCATTATGAAACAAAAGTTCACTTGAGCCTTGTCCAATGCTTACATTGCAAGTTGAAGACAAGGATATAAGTTTTTGTTTTAGTGCATTTTTTGGGCCTATTTCCATTGTGACCTCCCAGTCAGCTATTATACTAAAATATTTCTTTGCAATCTATTTTTTTTTGTTTTGCATGACGTAAATTTTCCTTTTTTGCAATATTTTTCACTGAAAAGAATTTTTAAAAAATCCTAGTGGCATAATTTGCTTGTTCAGATGAAATAACACTAGCTTTGAATTAGGTTTGTGACGTTTTCAACAAGGCTATAAATTTTCACAAATAGCAAATTTGCTCTTAGAGCATTAATTGGAGGAAATGGTGAATCTTGAAAGCTATCAAAAAATCACGAGCAATATGCTTTGTTTAAAGCGCTCAAATTCGTACGTCCAACCCTCTAGAAAGGGAGATAGAAAAATCAAACCTCAAGAGTATGATGCCACTAGTTTGTTTGAAAGGTGCATGATATGATATGAAATCAGTTTAATTTGCTTGGGGCTTCATAACTAAGCGCCTGTTTTGCCATTACAAATATCTGTCAGCTGAGAACAGAACAAAAAATCTTTTGAAGCTACTTGACTTAAGGTTTGCCTAAATGGATTTGGAGTACCAGAGTGCAAAATACATTGGACCAATATTGCAACACGAATCACCATTCATACATTAACCTACAGTTTGTCCGGGATAAAGTGAACTGGAAGCCCAAGTCATACAGACATCTCCTGAGTGCAGCCACAAAGGCCAAGAGGAAGGATCGAGTGGAACAACTTTTGCGACGGATCAGGAAGGGCCCATCAGAGTTCATCTAGACTGACGAAAAAGTTTTTACTGTGGAACCAAAGCTCAATCGAAGAACTGATGGCGCCTATGCCAAGGACCACAGCAGTCTGGATGACAAACACAGGTTCGTAGGTCGTCGCCAGAAACCAGCCGCTGTGATGGTATGGGCTGGAGTCACCACATCTGGAAATAAGTCTCCTCTCGTTTTTGTTGAACAAGGAGTAAAGATCAACTCTCTCAGATATGTTGAGCTCCTTGAGAAGGATGTGTTGCCCTGGCTAGTGAGTTTGGAAGTGCCTTACGTTTTTATGCCAGATGACGCCCCCGCACACACCAGTTAGGTCACTCAAAACTGGTGCAAACATCAGTTGCACGATTTTTTGGAGAAGACTGAGTGGCCGCCTTCCTCCCCAGACCTGAACCCTATGGATTTCAGTGTCTGAACAGCAAGGTTGGGAAGGTTCCTTATCCAAATGTGAAGGCTTTAAAGGCCGCCATTGTTCGAGCTTGGGAGGAATTGCCTAAGACACAGTTCGCACCGCCGTTGCCCAAGTGCCCACTCGTCTTCAGCAAGTACGACAAGCCAATGGTGGCCACATAGAAAAAAAAAATAATGGATAACATTCTCATGGATAATATCAACTTTCACACAAAATTTTGAATTGATTGGTTTGGTGCTTTAGAAATGGAAGCTATTTTTGGTGTAACACTTTATCCCGGACAAACTGTAATTTGATTTTGATGCCTTTTGAAAACTGGCCTTATGATCTAGTTTTAAAGGATCAAGCGGGAGGAGACGTTAGGTCGTGGTTAGTGTAATTTCCTACAAAGAGAGAGGTCCCAGGTTCAATTCCTCTTCCCGACGTTTCTCAAGGAAACATTTAGGTTTGTTCCACAACTAGATTTGGCGAACCATTCTGATACCAGGATTGGAAGTTGCTTGTTGGAAAAAAATTGGAAGATGTGGTGGCTGACTTTTCTTGCCGGGCAAGACTCAACCCTGCGAAAAAATCATAACATCTTGTGATTGAGAAGCTTTATTCAGCTCAACGGGGTGCGATTCAAATTTTAATACTTGTCTTTAAAAGTAAAACAAAAATCAGCGGGCCAATTTCTAAAACAAAGTGCTTAAAAAATGTCAAAAACCTGTCTAGAAAATGTCACTTGAGTGTTCGGAAAAAGGGCAAAAAGTGTTGAAATTTAGGGCAGACAGAAAAATAGACTTTTCGATTCAAAGAGGAAAAAAATGGTTAGAAAATGTCACTTGAGTGGTCTGAAAAAGGGCAAAAAAATGTTGAAATTTGGGACAGACAAAAAGTTTAGACTTCAATTAACAAGGAAAAAAATGTTTGACTTCGAGTTTATACTCGAAAAATACCGTTTGACCACTTAACATTGGTGAAACGGTAAATGAGATAAACAACACCGGCAGAGTTGAAATTCTAAAATTAACCCAAAGTCAGCCAAGTTTGAAACTTAATTTTAGACATAATCTCGAGCATTTTATGATCAAGCATTTAAGGTGTGGTTGGATGTATAATCAATTGCCGTCATTTGGTTCATCGATTACCAAGAAACAAAGGTGAAATTTTCCTTGTTTAGTCTACAAGATGTGAAGGGGAAAAATTTCTGCACAACCAATTTTAATTTTCATGCCCAATGAAACACGGCTTTATGATCTAAAACCACCATTTTGAAGCTTTGTTTGCCTTCTATTTACCTTCGCTTGCAAACTTTGTCGTAAATAGGATCATGTCAGAGCAGGAAATAAACAGGCGTCGCAACTTCTTTCTCTGTCTTTGTTTTTGGTTGCTCTTATTTTGGAAACAATTTAATTAGCAAATTCGACCACTCCCCAAGTCTTCTTTGTACTGTTTCCAGCCAGAGCAAATCTGAATTGCGACGAATTTTTATTTCATGCTCTGACGTACCGTAATTGTATTTACGACAAAGTTTATATAAGAACATAAAAAAGAATACAAAGCTTCAAAAGGGTGTTTTAAGATTTGCATTGTCTTGTTTAATTGGGCGGGAAATTTGAGATTATTCGGGCGAGAAAAAATCCCCTTCGCACCCTTTACGCCTCAAGGAAAGCTCTTTAAATTAGATGCCCACGAAGAATTGATTAACTTTCCTCGAGAGCATGTGGTTTGGGTTAAGATAAATGCCCCTGGCAACAGTTGTTCTCCATCAATTTGAGTCCGTCTCGATCCCTATTTGGCCATTCGCAGAACAATTACTCTTGAAAGATTGATGATTGCCGTTCTTATAAGTGCTTAAAATAGGTTTAGCAGTCAGTTGTGATGCCAGGTAAGGAGATTTTGGAAAGAATTTGGGCAAGATTAACGAAATACCTGGATGCATCGTTCATCGTCGTTTAAGTTATGAACCAGCAAAAAAATGATCAATCAGTCATGGCGTGGGCAATTGAAGGCACACGTGCTATTTTTACCGCGATCGACCAAAATTTATGGAACCGAAAAAAAAATAATTCATGAACCGGAAGACGTTTTTGTGGAGTGAACATGAACATGGGATGTTATTTTCTCCCTTTTCTCCACGCTAAGATAAGTACTATATATTTCTTTAATTTCGGTGCCTTTACTGAAGTTGCATAGTTTCATTTTCAAACCTATCTAATGGCTATTCTTTTTTGGGAAAAATTAATTGTTCTGTTGGAATTTGAAAGAGACCCCAACTGAACGATTCATGTATCTCAATATTTTGGCCTGCTTGAATCGGTGAGCAATACGAGAAATAACCAAAAACCGAAACGGGATGACTAATTTTTCTCTTAATGAGTTGCATCGATAGACCGACAAGACACTGAGATATTGAATGAACTTAAAACCTGTTTCAAACAGTTATCTAAATAAGAGTCCACTGAAGTAATAAAGATGGACTTGTGATTCAAGAAATAACTTCCAAGACTCTGTTAAATAAAATATGCCACAAAAAATGTTCGCATTATTGATAAAAATGAAAGAAGCGGTACTGAAAAAAATCCATTTCCGATCAATAGGGTACTTCATACTCGTGCCAGAATTGCATATGAGTTTTAATTGCATTGACGTAATATTGAGTGCGAAAGCACGGCTTGTTAAGTGGCTCTATCCATCCTATAGATGATCAATGTGTTTATATATCTGTTGATAAAAATAATATGAATTAACCAAATAAAATTTGACTACAAGAAACGAAACCTTTAAAAAATGGCTCTGGAGTCTCATTGACGGTTGCTGAGCTCAAGCAAAGCACAGGAAAACCCACGCGAAAAGTAGCTTTAGAAGTTTATTGGCGTTCATCTCCGTCATTGACGGTTGCTTGACTATTGCGTCGTTGTGTAAAAGTTTCAGATTGATCGGTCTCTTTCGTAGGCGTTCAAAGAAGCAAAAGCGTGCGTGCGAACAATTCACTTTTGAGAGCGGTTTCCTGCATCTTACATTTCTCGAACAGAATCAGTCGCCATTTAACCCTCATCTAAGTAAGATTAGCTCTGGGAGCTCTCTTCTTAACTTCAATTTTTGCAGGGGGATATTTTTTCTGACTTACCAAAGCTTCCTTTTTCATTCTAGGATGTTGAAAAATTTGCAATTGTTTATCTTATGTATATTTGTCGGCCAAAGTGCCGTGAATGCAAGGCGCTCAAAGCATAGAGAAGACAACAACGACTCTGATCGTGAAGGGAAATTACGTAAGTTACAAGTTTTAGCCTATGTTTCCGTTGTTGTACATAATCATATCTTTGAGTATTTCTTTGGAAATGTCCTAGACCTACGGGTAGGCATCAGGTAAACTTCTCGGTTACCAACCAATAAAAAGTGGTTTCGAGTATTTTAACAAGACCAATTATGGCTCAGAGTACGAATATTTTAATTCAACAAGTAACTTGGTCTTATTTGGAGAATTATTTTTCTATCAATTTTCTATCATGCAATCATTCATGAGGAATTAGTTCAAATCAATAATCATTCGTGACAAATAACCTTTGTGATTACATTGTACTAATACCATTTGAAGAAAACAGTTTTAGGTATACTCACGCAAAGTATTAATGAAATTGATTCACCCGTCATAAAACTAAGATTTTGTTTTCAAGAACGGCTCCCTCGCTCAAGGTACGCACGCTCTACTGTCAAAAAACATCCTTCCTTTGAGGGCCAATTAAAAGGACTAAAATTGCCGAAATTCATTAGACGACAAAAGCAAAGAGTTGGGTAAACAACTGTATTTTTAAAGTTATTTTGACCTAAAGTTAACTTTATCATGTCCTTTTGTCGCAATTTGTCAGCAAAGTTTTTGGGGCTCTAAATTGAAATAACCCTTCACACTATGTACAGGGTTTTCCACTTTTAGCGTTCCTGGAGTTTAGGAATTTCAGAGTAAGAGCGGTTTTGTTTCTAAAATAGCAAAAAAGTAAAGATGTTTGCCCAACACTTAGCCATCTAAAAAATAAACATCGTCATAGTACGATGGCACTGGGGAGAGACAAGGTGTCGTCGTATGCGCAGTTTCCTGTTGTGACAGAGGTCCCAGGTTCGATTCTCCTCCACGACCTCTCCTAGGGAAACTTTTAGACGCTATTCCACACCCACAGACGGAGAACAAATCTGATATCGGATAAGAGATTGCCAATCGAAAAAACTGGATGATGTGATGGCTGGCTTCGCTGGTTGGGCGAGAATCAAACCACCGAACCTAGCACCCACAATCTAAAAAAAAAAGTGGGGATGATCGTTTTTCGGAAAAGGGCATGTATATCTTGAGTAAAAGACCCATCACGGCATACAATATCATAGGTTCTTTACCAGTAAATCAATTTCACCAAGGCTTCATAAAGGAAAACCTCAAAAAACTTGCTTTCATTAGTGTTTCTTCAATATTTGTGCGCCATTGTTGTGTTTCACTTTGTTCTTCCTTGGACATGGAGCAGGAAATACGGATTACTTTGCCTGAACAAAATAAACAAAAAAAGTTCAACATAAGTGAAGTTTCAAAATCGGCAGACTTCATCGCCTTCATGCCTTCATCTATTTAAGGATTTTTAACTTCTAACAAATAACTATAACATATAAATTGGTTGAACATGACCTGAGAGTGTGCGTCTGATATTTGTGCTACAACCTTAGTGGGTTGTTGAGGTGTCCCAAAGACAGATATTGAGTTATTTTTTCTTCAACTTGTGTGCAAATTATTCGCTTGTAGTTCCATGAACCTGAACAATTGCCTTTTTCAACCTTTGCGTAAAAACAAAGGATATCACTTAGAATTTTTTGCTGATTGCAGATTGCATAAGAGTTTTTGGCCTGAATAAGGTGTTTGTAGGCAAAGGGAAACATGAGTTTAATTTAGCGGTAAAGATGTTGAAACAACATAAATGTAACTTATGTGCATCAAAAGCCCACAATGGACGTTCGGATTAGTTTTGTTCAAATTTTAGTGTATTTGCACTTCCATGTTTCTGATTTTCTTGATACTTCACCAGAATTAAAGCTATCCTCAAGGGCCTGCTGGTATCGCTCTTGACTATCTTGGGGGGTTTGACAAGTCAATTCAGCCATTTTGAAGCACCCTGGTTTTATATTTTGTGTTTTGACCTCTTGGAAGCTTGCAAATAGCAAAAGTTTTAAACTCAATATTTTTTTTTCAATCACAGAAGAAAAAAAATTAGGATGCTAGATTGACGATTCAAATATTGGACTGAAAGCCAAGTATTTGAAGGTGGCATGACTTTTCTCGTTGTTAGGCAAGTTTTGGGGGAGGGGGCTCTTTCCATAGACTTCTGGACTTTTGGTCGAGAGACGAGCACTTCATTGGTTGGCAAACTGGTACGATAAAGCGGTCTGTGGTCAATGGGAAATGGTTGATCAAGTGAGCGTTTTAAATCATACCGCCAGAGGTAGAACAGGGCCGTTGGCTGTGCTGAGCTGCTCAGCACATTCTGGTAAATCAAAGTTTTTTACCATTGAAGCGTCCCATCAGAGATTTTAAGCCCCCAGAATCAATCTGTATTTTACGTCGAGATAACTATGCTTATACCTGGTTGATAGTACGCTCAGTTTATTAACTAGAAAATGAGACACCTTAAAAATACTGTACACTACAAGAAGGAAACATGAATTTTTTTCTCGGGGAATCATTTGGAAAAAATTGAACTAATTCGTTGCACTCCCATGAACAAAGAAGCACCTTTTAATTATTATTTGGATCTGTGCTTAGTCCTATTTTTACAATAGTTCAAGCCTTATTGAAATGCTTTGGTATTCAATCACCCTAAAAATTAATTTTTCATTTTATTGACCAAATTCTAGCTCAGGTCATTGGGCCATAGTGAACCTTCACTTCATCAACCTTTGTGCAAGTCCCAATCACAAGAGACAGTTTTTGTAATATTTACCAACCAAGTAGCCGCTCTAACATCTATGCTCTTTTCTTGAAATCATGGTAATTTCAAATCTCCCAAAGAGTTTATTTTAAAAATGTTGATGCTCAAAAAAAATTGTTTCCAAAATTTGTTTTGAAAAAAGAAATCCAAATTTTGTGGTTGAGAAATGGTTTCAGAACTTCCATGAAATGAGTCAGTCTGCCAGGCAACACTAAAATATTTGTTTGCATGTCAACAAAAATTCACTCTTAGATTGTTGATAGGATGACTGATTGAGAGTCAGAGGAACAGAAAAAAATAAATTGGTGTGTTCTTATCTCATGGATCATGTCAAACTTCCACCTGATCTTGGTTTTCTCTTGACAACAACAAAACTAGTTAACTGCCTTGAGTGATGGAAACAAAAAGATCATGTGTCAGTCTAATTCTTCCAAACAAAACAAAGATAAATAGCTTTTTTTGACCGCCTTTGTCTTTTATGAGACTTCCTCCAAGCCCAAAGAGGTCAGGCCCAAAATATCATTTCCCTATGAATGAATCATGTCTTTGCAAATACATCTCAAACGCACAATTACTTGTACGTCTGAAGCCTCCATCTCATTGATGGGGCATAATCCTGTGAAGTAGTCGTGGTAGGATTTTATACTAAGGCACTGAGTGACCAAAACACCAATGAGAAATGCAGGGGAAGGTTTGAGTAATCTCTTCAAAAATATTATTGTGGGCAGATGAACGAGGAGAAAAGGCTTTTATTGACCACCTTATCCTTTTAGGAGACTTCCTCCAAGCCCAAGGAGGTTAAGTCCAAAATATTACTTACCTACAACTTTCTTTATTGCCCTACAAACCACTTTACTGCCCTACAAATCACTTCACTGCCCTACAAATCACTTCACTGCCCTACAAATCACTTCACTGCCCTCCAAATCACTTTACGGCCCTATAAATCACTTTACTGCCCAACAAATCAATTCATTGCTCTACCTCTTGACTATTTTGTTGAAAGTTTAAATCATAGGCACAATACTTTGTACGTCTGAAGCCCCCATCTCATTGACGGGGAATGATCCAATGTGAAAGTCATGGTAGGCTTTTATACTAAGGCACTGATTAGCCAACACGCGAACTGATGATGGACTGACTTGAGGTAAACAAAGCTCCTAAAAACCATATTGAGCACGCAAAGCATGCAGGTTAGATAATACAAATGTCCATGGTTGAATTAATTTTCAGGGGTTGAAAAATCAAAACAGAAGTCCCAAAAAGGATAAATTGGTCAACAAAATACCATATGCACCCACAGATGAAGTGCAAGAAAAAAAAATGGGCAAGATCTGTCATCACTTGTTTCATTTTAATTGACACCAATAAAATGAAACTCCCTCCGCCGGATTTTGGCCATTACTCCCTTTGTTTGCAGCTGCATAAATAGTATGTTCATCAATGTAAGAATTTGGGCAGTGGAAGGGTTTTTGCATTTCACAGACCACATTTACGACTTAGATGCTATGAAAAATGTCAAATTGCAAGTTTGGACATGTTGGCTCTCTGTTTTGCAAGAATATGCAAAATTTCTTCTTTAAATTGAAAATGAACAAGCACTTAAAAAGACTTTTAATTTGAAGAGAAACAAAACACGGCATTTTGTTTGATACCTTGATTGTTTTGAGTTTGACCATATAAATCAGAGCTTGTAACATAACTTACACTTCTACTTCCACAAAAACAGTGGCCTTTTGTTGAGAATTTTCTCATACAAGAACGAGCAAATAAAGTGTGCATATTTTTCCAAAATCATAGCCAAAGGTGTTCAAACTTGCTATTCGTAATTTTTCATGGCATCTTAGTCATAAGGGCGGTTTGTAAAATGCGAAAACCTTTTCATTGCCCAAATTCGTACGAGCCACATACCGTTGCCGAACAAGCCTTTTCTCTTCTTGCGTCCGCCCGCGATACGATTTTTGAAGAGATCACTGAAACCTCCCCTGCACTTCCCATTGATGTACTTGAGGTGAACAGAGCTAGTTAGCTCCTTGAACCGGTATTGAGTAGGCAAAGCATGTTAGTTGGATGATGATGATGATGATGATTTATTTCAGGAATATTATTCTGCGTCAGTTTGGTTATGTCATGAATATGGAGGCATTGCCTTCAAGTAACAAAAATAACGCACATGAACACACATAAATATTCCTCAGATCCTGGATAAGCTATTGCTTGTTTTCACCAGGACCTGGGCACGAAATATGATAGTGAATTGTGTTTCAGGTGCCATTTTGGAACACAATTGGAAACTGAAATGTGTTAACATAATAAAAGTAGAAAGAGTGCAAATTCAGGAACTCACTCGTCAGTTATCTTTTCCATCTAAACTGGACATACAAGTATTCTTACAGATATCACTTTACATTAACTCCTTGTTAAAGCAAAAACCCGAATGAAAACTCTGCTGAAAGCACAAAATCACGTTCAAGCTGGGCTTGCTCGGAGTTTCATTACATGCTTCTTGATTGGGGATTTTTTGCGTTTCCGTAGTCCTTCCTAGACAGGAATTTTTTTTTTTGTTATCTTGCTCTTGGGCATAGACATTGCAAAGCAGATTGGTCCCGATTTTGGAGACGCTTGTCATGGAGATGGTTGGCTCGTCATTCATGTTTAAGTTTCTTGGGTCTTGGATTCTTTCGCATGGTTCTCTGTTGTTTTTTTTGACCTCAGTTGAGGATTTTCTTGTCCAATCACGAAGAAGATGATTCCGTTTTTTGCCTCCTCCAGAGATTTTTGGCGGGCCAGTTCCCAAGTCTTGTCAAGCCTTTCCTTTTGATCCTTTGACAAGTCAGCATCTATCCTGAATTTGGTTTTGTTTTCAGCATTAAACGATCGTAATGCACGGTTCTTTCTGACCGCCTTTTCCCTTAACTCTTGTGAGGAGATGCGAACGCAAATGGGTCTGGTGTATAGAGAGTTTGCTTCCTCCTCATTTCGTTTACCGAGTCTTCTGGAATAGACAAGACTTTCTTTGAACTCCTTAGGACACAAGCCTGCTCGCCCAACCACTTCGAGGACGTGTTTTTCATCATGAAGCTTTCTTTCGGCTATGCTCGGATTTTTGGTTTCTTTCACACCTCGAAAAATAAGGTTGAGTCTTCGATCCTGAATGTCGGAATATTCCTTCATGGTGATAACTTTCCCTTGTGGGCCATTCATATTCTTTTTTAATTTTTCCACATACGAGGCTCCTTCTCTTGAGATGGTTTCCTTCACTGCTTCAGTTACTGCCTCTTCTGATTTTTTTTTGAATGCCTTCCAGTTTTACCAAGCGGGTTTTTAGGTCAACGTTTTCTAATCTTAAAAAGGCACATTCTTCTTTCAAGAACTCCAGCCGCTTTACCACCTTGTCCATAAGTTTGTCATACTTGTTTTCAATGTCTACAAGACACAAGGTTGCAGAAACATTTTTGGACTTTTTTGGTGATGGAGATAAGAAGTAATCCAGCATGCTTGGCTCCTTTGGTAAGTCTTTTGTGGCACTTCTTGTAGCTTTCCTCATTTTCACCACAAAACACCACCCCAGATCGACTCCAAAATATATGCAGAGCACTACTCTGCAAAAAGTTGATGAAAGAATGTTCTAAGTCATGGAAATGTGAGAGAGCACTGAATTTTACGTCTGTCTTCTAAGACGAATCAATCGAATCTACAATAGGATAGTACAAGGATTTCGAAAAATAATGGATTGAGGTCGAAGCTTTGTTATGACTAGTCTCGGTCACACAGGGTGATGATCAAGTAGGCTTAAAATATGTTCAAATAAGAAATGCTATTCATTGGCTGGATCTTGTTGGTCAAATTTCAACTTTAAAACTTTGCAATAACAAAAACTGCCACTGAAAACTTGCTTTAAACATATTTCGAAGGATATTTGTATTTCCTCTCCCTTAATCAAAAGCACTTTTTTCGATCTTCGAGTACAAGTTTGATCACGCTAAAAAAAAGGAGGAAGCTGCTCATCTGCTTTCCAACTGTTTCCAACACAACCGAAAACTGTTCTTTTAGGCTGTTGGTAAAATCAGGCTGAATTGGCAGCGTGCCTTAGTAGCTATGACCAAGGATAGTCATAACAAAAAGCTGCGACATTTGTCCATAAGTACTACAGTTCCAAATGGACAGAAATGTCACTCCCCAATTGTTCGTGATTCAACAAGCTTGCATTGTGTGTGTGCGATGGGATTGGACATTGAGCACAGGTAGTTACGTGATTCAAAACTGGAATTTGCGATTTGTGGGAGTCAGTGGCGGGGAATTGTTCCCTCAACTGCTATGCTCAAACAAGAGTAATGTATAAAGAATCAAGTGACCTGGCACCCTTGCTGCTGGACTGCTGAAATGAGCTCAAAACAAATCTCCACTGACCTAACTGGAGTGACATTTCTGTCTATTGACAAACGCAAAACAGCTTAAAAAATTTTGAGGTTCATCAGCTGTAAGCTATGAACATCTTTATCTTGTTTTGATTTCCATAGAGTGACCGTGCATCATGAGATGAAATCTGCCTCCTCTCTATCATACGTAGATCAAGACGAGCTTGATGAAACAAGTTTTTTCAAGAGCCGAAAACTCGAACCCTTATTTCTTGCAAGCTGCTTGAACAGTTTTTCTCTTTGTTTTGATACTGTTGCTTGATCAGCTAATGCAAAGTCAATTCACGAACTTCTAGGGAGAGAAATGTCACTCCGAAATCAAGGGTTTTGTTATGATTCCATTCAGCTGACAACTCACTCTCATGGCATGGCGGCAAATTCAAAATACCAAGGACAATTGAGGCATATACAATTGAAGATCAGGGTTACCAAAATCTTAACAAACAAAAACTTTTCCAGAAATTATATGTTTGTATGTTTGCTTTATTGCGATGTATGAACATCAGGTTCGTTACAAAAGTCAAGATGATGGTGATAAGGGTGTAGGTGTTTTTTACAATTTTGGCATACACATGCTGCTGAGGCAGTCAAATGGTACGCGGTTTGATTATCACAGAAGGTTTGATGGTCAGAGTCAAAAATACTTCAGCATACTTGGGTTTGATATTCCGAATTGCATGGGAGGTCAAACACAGGTATGGTCCTTCAAAACCAGCTCAGAATGGTCTCAATCATGTGGAAGGTGGGGGCAGGAGGGAAGCCAGGACAGGAGAAATTATATGGAGGTATTCACTCACAGAGTAGATCAGCTACAAGGTTTTTGATGTTCAAGAGATAAACAGATACAAGAAAAAGCACCAAAAATTACCTAATTTCATCATTTACGTTTCACAATTTCTACATCACTTTCCTTGATTTAAGATTTGGTCAACCTGACTAAGGGTTCATTCTTTTGATGCACATAAATAACACGCAATTGCTAAAAGCAGCTGAACTCAACCTCGGCATTCCCCCTTTTTGGAGAACTTCTATTTCTATTCCAAGTAATCTAATTCAAGATTCGATCTGACATGAGTGTTTGGAGGAGCATCAGGTTTCAATTAGTTGCCAAATGACTTATTTTTTCAAGCCACGTCATCTACAAATTTGATTCAAAAATCAACCAATTTCTGCCTGGGCTGTCAGGCCACTCTTCTTTTTAGAACACATTACGGTGATCTTGCCCAACATCAGGCTAGTGAAGGGGGATCAAAACTAAAGGCAAGCGGCTGGCTGGGAGTGTCATTTCTCTCCCTAGAACTCTAGATAGTACGAATGTCCATGGTTGAACTGATTTTCAGGGTTGGAAAATTGTAATGGAAGTCCCAAAAAGGAAAAG
>JAAGOF010000063.1:0-15415 GCA_010645155.1 Tigriopus japonicus
CTACCCCACCTCCCCTTTTCCCTTTTCGAACCTCAACTTCCAAATTATAATTGTCAAAAGAAAGGGGCAACTTCTCGGCTTGCCAAATCTCTTGTAGTACTAAAAATTGTGGTTTTTGTGTTGAAGGGAGATCTTTCACCTTTTCATAATTAGAAACGATGGATCTAGTATTGAGAGAGATCAACCACAGCTCACCATCTTCAAACTTTTCGACGTATCCTAGATCGTTACAAATTGAGAATGTTTCTGGATTGTCTCCCGAGTCCGCCATTTCCATCCTAGATGTGATTTGTGTGACATGTAATCACTCCGTCGTACCTCTGCAGCACCCCGTTTAAAAATGGATACCAAATGAAATGGAAACTACATCAAAATTCTCAAAACCCGATCGTCCTATCAACCTTTCTGCTATTTTTTACCGGCAAAACCTAATTAGGTAGTTGTAAGATTTTAAGGTTTCTTCGTCATTAAAGTTTTTAAACTGTCTCCCTGACGAATTTGCTCCAGAATTATCACAATTATTGACACCCTTATTTTCTAAATCGTTCATGTCTCAGTGCTCCCATATCTTACCATATGGTTTCTTAGTTGCGCAAAGTCATGGCGTTTGCGTCATGAATTATTTGCAACAAGTTCTTTAAGGTAAAATGCTGAGGAAAATTCATTTGAACTGTGATTGCAAGAATCATTGAACAAAAATATTAAATATTTTTCCAAGGTACAAATTGAAATCTTACGCTTTCCGTATTATTTGTACTAGAATCACTGAACCCGAATCAATAGCGTCATCACATGTAAATAACCAACAAGATGAGTTATCCATTTTTAGAAATGTGTTGAGGAAAAGAAGACTTTCCCATTGAAATTGGAAATCTGATGTCGATTGCGCTTGGTACTTAAAACTGCTGTCATGAGTGCTTACCCTGTTCCAAATAGTGAACTCAAAGGAAGAAAGAAGGAGCCCAATAAGGAGACAAAAAACCGAGAGAATTTTGATTAATTGTCGAACAAATGAGACAAAATGCAGTCTGATATTTTTGTGAATATGACGATGAAGATATTCCACAGTGCTATTTTGATTTTTATCCTGGCTGAAAATGTGTCGAGATGTTTCACCATCAGCTATCTTTGAATACTTAAATTATAATTGTGAGTCATTCAATGTCCGAGCAAGAGAAGAGGCTTGAAGAAACATCTTCGATGTCATGGTGGGGAAAAATTGAGGATATGTGGTGTCATTTCTAGCAGTCTCCAACAGGGAAAGAGTTCCCACCTTCATTTCTCCTCCTTGATCTTTCTCAAAGAAAATTTTAGATGTTGCAAAGATGGAGAAGTGTTACGATCCTGGACAGAAGGTTGTCGATCGGAAAAATTGTATGATTCAATGGCTGGCTTTGGTTACCGGACTAGGCTTGCTTAATAATTTTACCCTGAAACCCACAACAAGAAGGATTCAAAGCCAAGGAATGATTTTATTGAATCATGTTTAGTGAAATGAGTGCTTGTTAAAAAGCTTGACTTAAAGACTCGACATGTACAAACAAAGTCTTCTGTTCTGAAAATACTTTCAACCAAGTGTAAAAGTGTTGAATATGTTGTCATTTATATTGGGTTATTCCCAATTATATATTGATTATAGTTCATACTATTTGAAATACACATTTATGTTCTTTATTCATTGCATTTTCACTAGGTTACATGACACATTATGTCTGCGAGTGAAACGGCATTTTGCATTATACTTATTTTTTGGCAAAATAAGTCAATATCCCCCATTGTTCTGCAATTGGTCGTCGACAGCTGTGAATCCAAAAAGTGTCTCGATTTACGGTGTGATGGCTACACGTCCACAAGCAAATGACGACCCTATTGCTGTCCGTAAATCTTTATCTACTGGCTGTTCACCATCATTTTGTAAGTTACAAATATGCTCAATCACTGACATTTGGCTATTCCACGCAAAATAGCGAAGTTCAAGTTACTGGAAACATCTAACCAACTCAGGTGGATTGCCTGAAATGGATATGATCACACTTTCCCCTCCAGTTTAGGAAATTTCACAAGATGCGTTCGTTAATGGACATCTGGGAATCTGATGAACACCACAACTCAAGTCAACAAATTAGTGGATTAGTTCTTTTAGCATTTTTATCTGGTTGATTGACCACTTCACTTTCTTCTCTGCCTGATAAATGATTGATGACCAATGCAAGTCTCGTTTTTCACAACAAACCATGACGTTCTCGAATCTGATTGGATTCTATAGCCAGGGGGTCAAACAATGCACCAAATTGAGACCAAATTCGTCAGGGAGACAGTCTAAAAACTTTAAAGACAAAGAAACCTCAAAATCTTACAACAACCTAATTAAAAGTCAATGTTAGAAAATAGGGGACAGAGCTATGAGACGAATAAGCTTTGACAAATTCGATGTAGTTTCCGTTTCATTCGATCTTTATTTTGATACGGGGTGTCTGCGATATGCACCGCCCACCCTGAGGGTATAACGTACAAACACGCATTAAAAATGGTGAAAAAAGATAAAACATGAAATTATAATCCACAATGATAAAACGAGATTAAGAGTTTCTAGCGATGTACTTATTCCAAGAGAACACCTTATTCTCTAATCACGTCGATTGATTCACTCACACGACTCGGGGGATCATCGTGAAACATCACATTTTCACTCGCAGCCCGAGAGGGATCATTGTGAACAATTGTTTATTGTTTATTGTTGGTCACCACTCAAAACAAATAGTGTATAATAGAGTATTGGTTAAAAATATATAGATAGGTAGATAGATAGTGAAGAAGAACAAAAAAGACAGGAGAACGATCATGTACGGTGAGCCAAAGCATTTCCAAATCATACAAATAGAGAATGTGAACTAAATATATCGGTGTAACAATTTTCCCCCATAAGTGGAGACAAACAAAAGGGAGGTAAAAGCTCAAAGTCTATCACATATTGGTCACATATTGATAATCATTTTACAATTGTCATCTTAAGTATGCAAAAGTAAATTATCCTAACCAGAACATTGGCTTTAAGTAAAGTCACTTGACGTAACTGTCTTTAGTGATTTATACGCACTTATTTCTTGACCAGGTTTAACAAACCACCCCACCCAGTACTTGCTTATCTTCTCATTTTGGCTACCCTACTGTTCCTCTGCACTTCGGCCTAGCTGACCAGCACAGATATGAGGATAAAAGGGCTAGATTTCACTAGATTTGGAATTGTTCACAACCTCTTATGGTCAAATTATCAAGAAGGAAGAGAATTTGGCAAGTACATATCTAATCCCTTGCGGAAGGTTAGCAGCGAAGAGGATAATTGTAAAGACGTGGGGAGCACATTCCATCTAGAGATCACTCTCACAAAGAACATATTTTAGATAGCATGAGAGCTTGGCAGTTGGCAGGAGGTTTCCACAACATATTAAGATCAGTAGACCTAGTTACTCTAAACACTCTGTCATTCAAATAAAAGATGTTAGGTTTACCCTCCAGGTCAAAGAATAATGGAACGTTACCACATAAAATTTTGAACAGCAGGACCAAGTCAAACTTTGTTCTTCTTGTGGCGAGAGACTCGAGGCAGAGCTGCTCAAGTCGGTCCTCGTAAGGAATGCCCATTAGGCCGTGAAGTCTTCTTGTGAAGCGTCTCTGAATAGCTTCCAGAGCCAAGGTGTCCTTTTTCAGAAAGGGCGAACACACTTGTGTTGCAAACTCGACAACTGGTCTCACAATTAAGGGAGATCTTCCTCTAGTTGTCATTCGATGAGCAGCATTCACTTTGGTCTTCTTAGAATCTAATTTACTTGGTATCTTGGATCTTGCGTCTCCAGAAGCTGAGTCACTTGGGGATGGGATATCGAGTATCTGTGACGGATTCATAGGTTTCTCAGGCAGTTTTGATCGGTTATCCTTTTCCCTTGTTTCACCAGGGTTTGAAGAGTTCTTCAATAATACATTGCTATCTTTAGTTGAGCTACCATTTGGACGAAGCGAAATGGAGCTAGTTTCAATTCGAAGGTTTCCTTCACCGTGCTTCTGCGTCGAGTTGACTTCAATGTTTCGCCCTTCTTTGGATGTAGATAAATCTGCATCTTCGTGGCGTTCAGCTTGACATTCTCTCCCAATGTGACCCCGTTCACTGCATCTGAAACACCTACGTATCTGATCCCAGTGCTGAATATAAATATTCCTTCCTCTAACTTGAACGAAGTCAGGGATCACAACAGAGGGTTTGATTTCCACTTGGATCTTCTTGTAGCCATTCCACATCCCATCAATCAGAGTGTCAGCAACGAAAACTTCTTTGGACACGGTCGATTTGGCCACAGCAAATGGGCGGATTACTTCAAACAATTCCTCATCAGTAGAGCCCGGGAAATTTTTTTGGAAAAACGTCCAAAAAATGTCATTAAAATGTCAGGAAAAAGGGCAAGAAATGTTGAAATATAAGGCAAAAAAAATGTTGAAATATAGGGCAAAAAGGGCAAAAAATGTTGAAATTTAGAGCAAAAGAGCAAAAAATGTTGAAATACAAGGCAAAAAGGGCACAAAATGTTGAAAATTAGGGCAAAAAAGTCAACGAGGAACGGGCCGGAGACACGGGAACGGACCGAAGACACGGGAACGGGTCGGAGACACGGGAACGGGTCGGAGACACGGGAACGGGCCGGGAAATATAAAGTCCGGTAAACACCGCCCAAAAATGTCCGGTAAACACCGCCCAAAAATGTCCAGTAAACACCGCCCAAAAATGTCCGGTAAACACCGCCCAAAACGCCCAAAAATGTCCGGTAAACACCGCCCAAAAATGTCCGGAACAACCGCCCAAAAATGTCCAGTAAACTGGACATTTTTTGGAGTGTTTGGATGGAGTCCGGATTTTTTCCCCGTGTTCCCCGTGTGTGATCCCCGTGCCCATCCCCGTGTGGCGAGCATACGCTCGCCACACCTTCATTTGATTAATTGGTCCCTCAGAACCGGTTTTGGGATGACATTTTTGAGCAAAAAGTACAAAAAATGTTAAGAAAATGTTGAAATTTTCCAAAAAATGTCAACTGAAATTAAAATGTTATATTCAAGTAAAATTGGCAAAAAAGTATTTTGAAAATTGAAAAAAAATTAATGTATTTTTTTTTCTCCCTAGCCTTACTCATCAGTTGCAAAATATTGTACGTTGAGGAACTGCAGTGCTGAAGAGCCCCCGTCGGATGCTACATTTCCAAATGACTGTCTCATAAGTCCGCTCAAAGTGGAGAGAGCTTCCGAGTCTCTCAGAGATGTTGATTTCTTGCTTCGTTATTAATCGGACAGTGTTCTTGGGCCCAACAGCTTGACCTATCATGACAATATCGATTGGCTTCAATCCAAGGCTGGCAACAATAAAGCAAGGATGGCTCAAGCCAGGATTATTTTCAAAATACTCACTGGGTCCGATTAGTACAATGAAAATTAAACGGAACAATATATTTGTTGCAAAAACCTCAAATTTTAGTACAATGATCGGACCCAGTGTGTATTTTTGAAATTCGTCCTGACGTACAGTGGTCCCTGAATAAAGTCACCAACAACCTTGGGAGAGGGTCGTCTCAAGGACTCCGAACATTCAAAATCAAGCACAAGAGGTCTAGGCAAACCCATTTTGCTTAGACTCTCCTTCGAATAAGCAAAATCATCGGCACCGCCCAATACTCTGGGAGTACCGTTGGAGGCTTGCAAATACGACTTCGTTGGTGATCGAATCATTTTTTGCACGGGAGGTTTCCTCGAACTTAAATGGTAGGGCACCGATACCTGGCAATTCTGGCTTCACAACGTATGTTCACTCAAGTAAATGGTATTCAAAAAAATTCACAAGCACTTGGGGAGCACAATATCCTGACGTCCTTCTTCTTCGAGAACGAACGCAGAATCTAACCTAACGTAAACTATACGTATACGCAAGGATGGCTCAAGCCAGGATTACTTTCAAAATACACACTGGGTCCGATTAGTACAATGAAAATTAAACGGAACAATATATTTGTTGCAAAAACCTCACATTTTAGTTCAATGATTGGATCCAGTGTGTATTTTTGAAATTCGTCCTGAAATACAGTGGTTCCTGGTATACGTAACCTAAGAGTCTCACGATTCAAAACGTGGAGTGTACACAGAACTAAGAGACCCTGTCTATGTAGTAACTTCTTTCGCTTTTCATGCAAGTGTTACCTGTGTTTGGTATTTCTTTTTCATTTCATTCTAGAACCATTTATTCTAACTTCAAAAGTTGTATTATTGTAATGCACCAAAATTGAATTGGTTTGTCACAACGGTGTCCAAAAGTCCACATGTGGTTGATGATCTCCAACTGCTCCTTCATTTCCTTGCGGGCTTCGATATCTGCTTTCTCCTTGGCTTACTTGATTCGAGCGGCTGAGGACGTGCTTGATGCTTTAGAGATCCTGGAGCTACGGCTACTACAGATGGAAACACTGTCACTTGGCTGTATGGCATCTTGGCGAGTTTTCTTGATCCATTCTTTGATGGTTCTTTTAGATTCGTTGATAGAGAGACACTTTTTTCGTACCAATCTTGTAAGCACTGCTTTTGATCAGCTTGAATGTCGACGCGATTTAATTCTCTCTGGAACGCTGTTGCGAGGCCGGTCACTCTCTCCTGGAGTCCCCTATACTTCTCCTCTACGGCTTCCAAGTTCCTCTCGTGTCGTTGAAGTTTTAGAATTTCGTTGATCTTCCTCGTCACATTCGCTAAAGAACTCGATGGCTTGTTCACTAAGGTAGGCTCCAATACAGCCTCGGGCTCTTCCAGCCCACCAACTGCAGCCTCCGTTGGATCCATGTTGTCCCAGTGACATTGATCTTCTGATTCTTCTTTAATCACACTTCGTTTGAGCCTATAAATCGCCTAACATGAATACGCGTCCACGCATCGTGATCTGAATACGGAAATAAATCAGACTCAGTGATGGTGAAACAGTTTCCTACTAAGTAAAATATAAACGAAATAATAGAAGAATATATAGTTCTAAAATGATTCAAACTTCCAAACGTTAAGGTGACATAGTTCAAGGGAGGTTGTAATAAAACGGAGAAAAAATGGCCGATTGATCTTGGTAACGCAGAATAAAATGAACAATGAAGTGCTAATTGACTGGAACGTGGAAGAAGAGGTGACGAAGAAATGGCTTACAGAACCAGAAAAATCAAAAAGGGGTTGAACGATTTCCACATCAACACTGACGATAAGTGGGACGGCCTAGGTCCTGTCTCTAAATTTGGCCACTCTGGTCCACTTTTTCCACGTACCGTTTTACACTTTTTGATAAACTTAAATATCTAAGGACGTCGGCCGGTGAAGGATAAGGGGTCATGAGTTTGATTGATCTTAAGTTGCCGACCCGATTCGGGTCAATAAGATCTCCAATGGTTTTACAGTCTATCAGAAAAGTTTGCATAACGTCGAGCGTCAGCTCGTTTTTTAAGCCTGGCCTTGGAAGGACAAGGCCGAAAAGGTTGAAATTTGGTCAGAATGACCAACATGGACCAACATACCACGCAAATATCCAAAAACCCAGATGCAATCAAATAATCAAAACCTTTTTTACCAAAGACTGAAAAAGGGGCGGCGCAAAAGTTTGCATAACACTTTTGAGCAAGTCGAGGAAAGTGTGAGATTTTTCGAGAAACACCTGTAATTTTCTATTGTTTTCAAGAGATTGATGATGAAAAAAGTCTGGATGATTCTAAAGGTTATAAAAAAGGCGAAAATCTCCATGTAACCTCTCTGTTTTGAAGCAATTATGGGTGCAGCAAAAGAGTTAGCCTTGGAGACCAAGGCCACGATCATTGACCTCCACAAGAAAGGCCAGGGATACAGGAAGATATCCAAGACCTTAAGTATTCCCATCCCGACCATCCAAGGAGTGGTCCGACGTTTCCAGCAGCGAGGACATGTTGGCAATGCTGACCGGCCTGGACGACCTCGTAAGCTTCCGGCAAGATCCGTCAGAAAAGTGGTGCAAAAGGTGGAGCAGTACCCTCGTACAACCTTGGGTGAGATCCAGGATGACCTTGCCAATGAGGGTCTCAAGGTTTCAAAGGATACCATATCGAGGACCATCAGGACTGCTGGACTTCAGGCAAGGCGGCCGAGGCGCACCCCTTTTTTGAAGCCAAGACACGCCAAAACGCGGTTGAAGTACGCCAAGGACCATCTGGACAAGGACGAGAGCTTCTGGCAATCCATCTTGTGGTCGGATGAGACGAAAATTGAGCTCTTCAGTCACAACCACGTCCAAACTGTCTATCGCCGTCCTGGACAGGCTTACCTCCCGAAGAACACCCTTCCCACAGTCAAGCACGGGGGTGGTTCCATCATGCTCTGGGGAGCATTCAGTGCCCGTGGTCCAGGGAACATCGTGAGGATCAAGGGGATCATGAAGAAGGAGGACTACTGCAAGATCCTTCAAGAAAACCTGCAGCAGTCGGCGGAGAAGTTGGAGTTGGGTCCGGATTTCTTGTTCCAGCACGACAATGATCCAAAGCACACAAGTCGAATGGTCAAGCAATGGCTCACAGACAATGGCATTCAGGTGCTGGACTGGCCAGCGATGAATCCAGACCTGAATCCTATTGAGAATCTGTGGCAAGAGCTCAAGAGGAGAATCAGGATGAGGAAGCCCAAGAATCTGACCGAGTTGGAGTCCGTGGCCATTGAAGAGTGGCATAATATCCCCCCTGAGACTTGTAATAATCTTGTTAAGAGTTACAAAAAGCGACTATTAGCTATTTTGAAGGCTAAGGGGTTTTCAATAAATTATTGATTCAATGTTATGCAAACTTTTGCGCCGCCCCTTTTTCAGTCTTTGGTAAAAAAAGTTTTGATTATTTGATTGCATCTGGGTTTTTGGATATTTGCGTGGTATGTTGGTCCATGTTGGTCATTCTGACTAAATTTCAACCTTTTCGGCCTTGTCCTTCCAAGGCCAGGCTTAAAAAACGAGCTGACGCTCGACGTTATGCAAACTTTTCTGATAGACTGTATATCCGACCATACAAGGAATGGAGTCTCTCTTCAACGTATTTTTCCCATGAGATCGAAAGTCGAATTTTCGATGAGATTCCACCCACTTCCATCAATCGACATCCCTTAATGTTAATATTAAAGTCGTAATTGTGGTTTGTATGATTTATGACCATAAATTTTGTCTTATCTATTTTTAACGATAATCTATTAACTTCAAGCCAATGACAAATACCTTTAAGTTGGGCGTTTACTTTTTCCTCCAGTCTTGCAGGAATGCTTCCGAAACATTGAAACGTTGTATCGTCGGCGAAAATGATACTTTCGCAATTGCTCTGACGTGACTTATCGTTTCCATAGATCAAGGCCAAGAGGGGTCCAAATACGCTACCTTGTGGAACCTTATCTACCTCATGGATTCTGAGGCCATCTCCTCTTTTTTCGCCTTTTGAATCCCTTTCACTAGGCCTTTCTCTTTCTTTAACTTTTCTCGTTTTAAGCCTTATTTCAGAGGTTAGAACTTCCCAGAAAGTGGAGTCATTGATTACCAATCGTGCTTTCTGTCGTGTTGAAGTGTTTTGGTTTCTGAACGATTTGATATTGTTGTGAGATTGATCTTTTAAGTATCGTTCCTGTATATCTTCAATGAGACAATTCATAATTGTTAAAAAATAGTTGTCCCGTAGTAGTGATGAATTGAACTTCCATAACCCAATACCTTTGGTTCTTTCCTCCACGTCCAGGACCAAAGTCTGACTGCAATGGTCGGATCTAAAGGAGTGATTGGTCCGTACCGACTTTAGATAGAATAAAAGGGACAACGAAATAAGTTGGTAGTCCAACGATTTCTTTTGGTGCTTGGATATCCTCTAGCAATCAAAGCAGCCGAGTTCTTTGCATGAAAGGTGTGCCGTATTAGACCAGGATTAAGAAAGGAAAAGGCATCTACGAGTTCCAGCTCATCCATAATTTCCATCAGTTGTTTTTTTGCTTTGTAGTTGTTTTCATGTACGTAGCCAACGGTGTCTTGTTTGAAGTTTAATACCAAGTTAAAGTCTCCTTGTACGTATTATGACTCCGTGAATCTCAAGATCTTTCATAGCCTTATCTATCTCAGACTTCACGATGTTGAAAAACTGTGGAGCGTCTTGATTTGGACCTGTAGTGATATATTTTAGTCACGCTGAAATATGCATGTTTGGGCTCGCTGAGGGAGAAGGAGAAAAGAATAAACGAGAAGGCAGTTGTTCACAAGTCATAGAAGATACCGGTTTACTTATTTCTGTTCCCTTTTTGGAAACACTAAATTGGTGACCCCGACGTCAATATGGATTCCAAATCTTCAACCATTTCACTGGCCGATGTGTCTGCTGTGTCAGTCAAGTTGCCAGCCTTTTGGACCCACGATCCTGAGGGCTGGTTCACCACCGCGGAGGCCCAGTTTGTGACTCGTGGCATCACCTCTTCCCTCACGAAGTATTACCATGTAGTGGCCGCTCTGTCCCCTGAAATCTCCATGACGGTCAAGTCTGTCACTCGGTCTCCTCCAGATGATAGACCTTTTGAGGCTCTCCGCGAGGCGTTGATTGATCGCCACACTCCTCCGGTAATGTCAACCATTTTGGACATTTTGGCCGTTCCATCTCTCACGGCTGATTCCAACTTGGACAGCCTAGGTGATAGGTTGGATGACTTGGATATCTCCAAAGAGGACCTGAAGAAGGCCATTCTCCTGGCCAAGTTTCCACCGTCATTGCAGGCTACTGTTGTTGAGGAGTGTCAAGCTGGACGTCATCCATCAGTCAAGGCCCTTGTCAAGGGAACTCGCCTCCGCCTCAAGGCTTCTCAGGAGCCTGTTCTCTCAGTTGCAGCGGTTCGTGGCTCCATTGCTGCAGGTTCCAAGTCTGATCGTAGGTTGTGCTACTACCATCGCAACTACGGGACAAAGGCTAAACGATGCCAGGGTCCTTGTGACTGGAAGTCGAAGCCGTTGCGCGCCATCCAGTATGAAGAGGACTCGGCGGGAAACGGGGAACAGTCCTGTTGAGGTCGGCCACCAGGACTCCTTCCTTTACAAGCCGCCAGATCTTTGTTCAAGATGCATCTCACCTCAAATTCCTGGTCGATACGGGTGCTGATATCTCTGTCCTCCCGGCTCTACCCCGTTTTCGCTCCTTTATTTCATCCTCTTCTGATCTTCCTGTCATTGCAGCCGCCAACCGTGGGATCATTCCTTGTTACGGATGGGCCACCTTCACGACCGACATTGGGTTTGGTCCTGTTCCTTGGCGCTTCTTGGTTGCTGCTGTGGACCAGGCCATTCTGGGGGCTGATTACTTAGCTGCTGGAGACATTGGAGTTTTTCCACGCACAGCTACCTTACGTAAAGGTTCGTTGTCTTTGCGTGGCTCCAGGCGTGGCGCTCCAATCCCCTCTGTACAAGTAGTGTCTCCTGCCAATTCCGATTCTGTTGCCAACCTAATCCGCTCAGAGTTTCCTTCCTTGCAAACTCCCAACTTCAGCAAATGTGACCATTCGGTGAGACATTTCATTCCAACAAAAGGCCCACCAGTGTACTCCCGGCCTCGTAGGTTAGACCCTCCCAAGTTCCGTGATGCCAAACAAGATTTCGACTACATGGTCCGTGCTGGCATTGCCAGGCCGTCCTCAAGCCCTTACGCATCGCCCCTTCATATGGTTCAGAAGCCAGACAAGTCTTGGAGGCCTTGTGGAGATTACCGCCGCCTTAATGCCTCCACTATCCCTGATCGGTATCCTCTGCCTCATGCTCAGGACTTCGTCAATGATCTGGGAGGCTCAACCGTTTTCAGCAAGTTGGATCTGGTGAAAGGTTTCTTTCATATTCCAGTGGCTGAAGAAGACATCCCAAAAACTGCCGTTACAACCCCTTTTGGCCTTTTTGAGTTCTTGCGAATGCCATTCGGCCTTTGCAATGCTCCTCAGTCCTTCCAAAGGTTCATGAATGCCGTCCTTGTTGGCCTTGAGGGTGTCTTTGTGTATGTGGATGACATTTTGGTGGCTTCGGTAGATTTTCAGACACATCTCACTTTGCTGCGTCAAGTATGCTCTCGTCTTTCGGAGCATGGCTTGGCTGTGAACTTTGCAAAGTGCGTCTTTGCCGTTCCAGCACTCACCTTTTTGGGCCACCACATTGATGCCTCTGGAATTCGACCCCTTGCTGATCGTGCATGCTCCATCAAGGATTTTCCCGTACCCAAGGACAGGACTGCTCTGCAACGCTTCCTAGGGCTTATCAATTACTACCGCCGCTTCATTCCCAAAGCTGCGCAGGTTTTATCTCCGCTTTACGCTTTGCTTGGAAAGGGCAAGTTTCTCTGGACCCCTGCCACCACTACGGCTTTCAATGAGGCAAAGCTCCTCCTCAGCAATGCCACATCTCTGGCCTTTTATGACCCATCTGCTCCCCTGGCCTTGACAACAGATGCTTCCAATGTTGCAGTTGGTGCCGTTCTGGAGCAGCTTGTTGATGGACATTGGCAACCCCTCGGTTTCCATTCCCACCGCCTCACCTCGGCCCAACGCAACTATGATGCTTTCGACCGTGAACTCCTCGCCATCAAACTGGGAGTGGAGAAATTTCATTTTCTCCTGGAGGGCCGGACCTTCGTGGTATATACCGATCATATGCCTCTCACCACCGCTATGTACTCCTCCAAAATGCGGACCCCTCGCCGGGATCGTCATTTATCTTTCGTTAGTGAGTACACCACAGATATCCGCCATGTATCGGGCAAAATGAATGCCCCTGCTGATGCCCTCTCCCGCATTTGCTCCTTTTCTCCTATTTCTCCAGAACCTTCCCTTCTGGCCATTGCTCAAGCACAAGCCCGTGATGCCACGCTGTCTAAGACCCGCACTTCTTGCTCTGGCCTCAAGTTTCTGGATCGCCCATTGCCTGACTCTGAATGGACACTCTTGGTGGACATTTCACTCGGCCATGACAGGCCGGTTGTTCCGACCGACCTCCGACGTCAAGTTTTTGATGCTGCCCACTCACATTCCCATCCAGGCACCCGTGCTACAAAGGCACTTGTTTTGAATCGTTTTGTGTGGAAAGGTGCATCCACTGACATTACCCGTTGGGTTCGTGAATGCCACCCCTGCCAATCATCGAAAGTTCACAAGCATACCAAAACTCCATTGACACCTTTCCCAACCCCTTCTGAGCGTTTCCAAATGGTGCATGTTGACAATGTGGGACCCTTACCACCAGCATCTGGGTTCCGTTACCTGCTCACATGTGTGGATCGCTTCACAAGGTATCCTGTGGCTATTCCAATGGCTGATATCACGGCCAAGTATACACTTTCTGCTTTTATGTCTGGATGGGTCGGACAATTTGGGGCCCCTTGCATTGTTGTTACAGATCATGGACGACAATTCACATCTCTCCTTTGGCGCTCATCAATGAGTGAGCTAGGAATTACTTCCAAGTGCACCACTGCTTACCATCCGCAATGCAATGGAATGGTGGAACGGTTACATCGCCAGTTGAAAGCTTCACTCAAAGCTCGTCTTCCTTTAGGTCAAGATTGGGTAACTGAACTACCCCTAGTGCTGTTGAGTCTTCGCTCCACCCCAAAGGCTGATCTTGGTGCAGCCCCCAACGATTTGGTGTTTGGGGAATCACTTAACCTTCCTGGACAGTTCTTTTCCCCCCCTGGTCCTCCTGTTCCTCCAGATGATTTTGCCAATTTGCTTCGTCAAGCTATGTCTCGCCTTCGTGCCACTCCCCCAAACTACCACGGATTCTCATCATCTTGTGTTCCAAAGTCCTTGCTTACGGCTGACTTCGTGTACGTTCACTCGGATGGTGTTCAGGGTCCCTTGCAACTTCCTTACTCTGGGCCGTATAAAGTGTTGGCCAGGGGGCCCAAGACCTTCCTTCTGGACCTTCGGTCTCGAGCCGATCGTGTCTCTGTGGATCGTCTCAAGCCTGCATTTCATTCCCCTCGCCTTGAGGCTGAGGGGGGGATAGTGTAGTGAGATATTTTAGTCACGCTGAGATATGCATGTTTGGGCTCCCTGAGGGGAGAAGAAAGGAAGAGAGAATAAACGGGAACGGAGTTGTTTGCAAGTCATTGAAGACACCAGGTTACTTATTTTTGTTCCCTTTTGGAAACACCAAATCCTTCTTCTTAAAAAGCTAGGCAATTAAAATCGATTTCTAAATTTACAATCTGGTCTCTAAGCATTAAAAAATAATTGGTGCTCGTTCTCTTACGGTTAAAAATGATTCTGATTAGGGAAAACAAAACTTGGATCGAAGTAAATTTATGATCGAGGTAAATGACCCTGCCTACGGTACAAATGGCAGGAAAATCCGTTTCAGTACAGGGTGTCGAGTTATTAATTTCCCCTTGCATATCACACGGTGCATATGAGTGCAAACAAATCTTTACTTTTTACTTTCCAATACAACACTTTTCTCTCCATATATTGTTCAATATTTAATATTTAAGGAAATTCAAGCCTATGTTTGTTCCCAGCTTCCAACACATATTTTCGAGTTTGTTGTCGGATCAAATTTGAAAAGGCCATGCGTATATGCGTAGCAAATATTTCAATGTCAGATAGGTTTAGATAGTTTCCAGGCCATGTTTATTTAGAGAGAAAAGATTTAATTTGATGGTGTTGATGTTGGGTTCATTTGGTGAGTGACCTTATACCACCTATCTTTGGAAAATGTCTCGGGTGCAGGAAAGAACATAATGTTACAAGGAGGTTTAAATTTATTGACACGTTCGAACCAAGTAAGGAACTGAAGCATAAGAGCAATGGACTGAGTAGTAGTAAGCCCATCAAAAAGTACCCATATGTAGGCGAAAAAGAGGTCAAATATGCCCAAAAACAACGATAGTGCTCAAACATCCACCTTGAACGCCTATGATTGGCAGTACTTTAGAAAAGTTTTGGCAGTGTGGCTTGAAACGGCATTTTTTCCGCCAACGGCGATCCTGACACCGGCAGAATTTTCAATATCGACACGCTGACACTGGTTTCTCGCCCACCACTTCTCTAGACTGTATTTCCTCCAGACTAGTGATGGGGGGCAAACAAGAGATTGGGCAAGCTGTACCGGCACAGTGCTTGGGCTTGTCGAAGCTTGGCATAGCTTGGGTGTCTGTACAAGTACTTTTTCCACCTAACAGGTTTGCCAAATTCGCTATGAACGAAAAATTAACTTGGCATCCAAATTTCACTAACCAGGCTGATTCAGCTGAATAGGGCCCATACCTTTGAAAGGATGTATTTTAAAGAACATTACACACTTCCATTCTCTTACAAGGGAAGATGCAAAAGATTTTGAGAATACTAAAAAAGATTT
>JAAGOF010000294.1:0-10782 GCA_010645155.1 Tigriopus japonicus
AGTAAAAAAAAACACCTGTTGAAACCCACAAAACATTTCTTCCCCACTCTACATTGAACTATTTTACTATTGATTTGAATGAAGACTAATCATTTTGCCAAAACACTTGATTTTGGTTTTCTTATTTCTTCCATAGGATATTTCGCCAAAAAGTGTTGTTAAGCGTTCTAGTCTTATTGAGTATAGGTGGAACCATTTTATATCACCTGGAAGGGCCTCACCAGAAATATATGTTGGGCACCGAGAAATATGTGTTATGGTTATCCTGGTGGGTGGGTCTAGGCGTGCTCAGTTCTGTGGGTTTGGGCACAGGATTGCACACATTCCTTCTCTATTTGGGACCATTCATCGCGTCGGTCACAATGGCAGCTTACGAATGTGGGACCACAGACTTTCCAGAACCGCCTTATCCCAATTCCATCGTTTGTCCAGATACTCTTTTGGAAGACAAAACGTCCATGGACATCTGGAGGATCCTCTCGAAAGTCAGGATAGAGGCGTTTTGTTGGGGTGCTGGAACCGCCTTGGGAGAACTCCCTCCTTATTTCATGGCGAGAGCTCATAGGTGAGAATCATTGTGGATCAAGAAAGGGTTTTCTGAAATACTGTCAAAATGAAAACAAAAATGACTTGATTCGACGTCCTTTTAAAAAAATAGTATCCCCGAGTTTCAATGAGAAATGGGACATGCACAAAGGTTGCTCCAGTGATCGTTTTAGATCATTCCGACAGTGTTAAATGGGCTAGTTGGCTGTCCTGAGTTGCTTTGCCCAATTTAGCGAATCCAAGTTATTTCCATTTCATTGCCCATCCAATGAGTGTAGGTTCTTGGAAACAATCTGCTCATCACGTAGCATACCTTACACTTTACATTTGCATGCATCACATTACATCACATACCTTAGCTTGAACTTGGTTGTTAATGATATGCTCAGTTGATTGGCTACAAAATGATACACAAAAAATCCGATTTTACATCAACTAAGAAAAAGTTAAAATCTTTTTCATGCCCCATTATTTGGAACATTTTATATATTGATGCAATTCTCTGGAATCCGTTGAACTAATCGGCTTCTATAAATTCTTTTTGGATCAGAATCAGAGTTCTAGGCTTGAAGTTGTGTTTTTGTTAAATGGCCCTGCAAATAAATGTTGCTTATTATTGATCGAATTCCAGCCAAGTAATTCCAGTAAATGTGACATGTAGATCGTTTTCAAGACTTGAAATGAAAAAAATGAAATTGACGGTCAAAGAACTTTAGCAACCGGGCTTAGAAACTCAATTCAACCAATTGGCTCCGTTTACGTCGTACCATTGACAAGATGGTTTTAAACGCTTATTTGAGCATTCTTGTGCATACACCATTAGCGGGTTAAGATCTGTCAAAAGATCTTGAAATCTTCACCAACTTTAATGATTGGCATCCAAGAATTCAGAAAGAACGAACGATTCCTTCTTTCTTTCAGACTTTCTGGTTATGATTCCGATGAAGAAGAGGATGAGTTTGACGAGTTACAGGAGAAATTAAAGAGTGAAGAAGCTCTCGTAAGTTTTTGCTTCTTCAAATTTCTCTGTTTTTCGACCATTGTGCATTAGCTTCAATGAAATTTCCAGAGATTGGCACGCGGGGGTGACTCCTCTATTTTCGAGCAGGTAGATTTGTGTCTTTCATGGCCTCACAGTTGACCTCCTCGTTAATTCCTCACCTTCACATTGCCACCTCTAATCAGCTCTAATGCCAATTGAACCAAACTTTTTTTTCTTCTCCGATATTTAAGATCTTCCTGTAATTTTCAGAGCATGTTTGATCGTGCCAAATTGGGCGTGGAACGATTGGTGGAAAAGGTCGGATTCTTCGGAATTTTGGCATGTGCCTCGGTAGGAACAAAATCTACTTTACTTAAAAAGAGTACATTTATGAACAACGCCATCAAGTTGGCCGATTCCATCAGAGCTTATTTTAGATGATTCAATGCTAGCTCCGATTGGTCCTATATTCGAATAATTATTCTACTAATATTATTTAAAAAAAGCCAAGCGACAGAAAATACAACAGAATGCGTTGTTTCTAATTGTACTCTAAAATTACGATAAACTCTGGTTAGAGGACAATTATTTTGATTATGAAAATTTACTGTTTCAGATTCCTAATCCGTTGTTTGATTTGGCCGGAATAACTTGCGGTCACTTCTTGGTTCCTTTTTGGACCTTCTTTGGTGCTACATTGATTGGCAAGGCCATCATCAAGATGCACATCCAGAAGCTCTTTGTGATCATGGCCTTCAATGAGAACTTGATCAACACGGCCGTGACCTACCTCAGTCAAATTCCGACCTTGGGTCCCAAATTGGAAGGGCCTTTCAAGGAGCTTCTGGCCAAACAAAAGGCCAAACTTCACAGTAGTCCGGACACCAACACTCCTGCCAATGTAGGCTAAGCCATGAAGGGCTACTGAACATTTTAAAGTTGAAGAATTTCAAGAATTGTTATTTTTATTTGTAAAAAATGAATCGTGTTCATGTACAAACGTGACTCTGCCAGTCTTGGGTAGACAACGTATTTCAAATTTCCAACCAATCGAAGTCAAGAGTTATGCTCTCTCAAAGCTAAATGCATGATACTACTCAGAGTAAAGGAGTTGGCCCTCTTTTGGTAATTGTTTTACCACAAAAGGGCCAGCTCATTCCCCCTAACTTCTTTTCAGTACAAAACATTGAGAATGTACAACTTTTTATTAGGACATTCGATTGAGCTTAAGATTGAAGTACTTTGCTACTTGCAGAAAAACAATTGATTTGTTTAAATATCAGTTTTTTATCGCTTGCCTCGTTGCAAAGTTCAAAGCTGCCAGAGTTACAAAATACTGACTGATTGTATTCATTTTTTTTCATTTATTGCAGGAGGCGAGCATTCTCTCGTGGATATTTGAGAAATTTGTCATGGCCATGGTTCTGTATTTCATCCTGTCCATTGTGAATTCCTTGGCTCAAAGCTATCACAAACGGATCAATAAGAAGCCTTCTTCGTCGGAAAAAGTGGACTAAATTTACATCCCACGACAAACTAGCATCTTCTATGTGCGATAAACACACTTCTTGTAAATAACTTGAACGGAATACATCTCAAGATGTTTTATACGACGGAATCGTTAATGAATTTATTATAAATATGAATATTATTACCATTGTTGTGGTCGAATTAGTTCAATAAACAGTCAATTTGGAGACATGTCTTCGATGAAGTGTGCTCTCCAAAGTCAATTTTGGCTTGTTGGATTCTGTCCAAAAACAGTCAAAAGGGGAAGATGAATACATTTATTTGCTTTTTTTTCTTAAGTTAGATTATTCGGGGTGTCAATTGTTTCGACAGGAAAATTTGCTTTGAAAGTAAGGTTTATTAGCTTTGTTCCTACAGAACATAGGGAGTTTTGCGGCCCATAAAATGGTGACAAATGTGGTGCTAGTAGCAAATAAGTGTAGGAACTTTTCAACATTTGGCTTGTTAATACTTCTTTGTTTTCAGTTTGGAATTTTAACAGCAATTGTGTGGGATTGGAGACAATTTCGTCAAACTTGGGAGGTAAAATTACAATGAGACTCTAAAACATGATTTGCCAAAAACATCCAGTAAACCGGTATACACTCTGACACGGAAGTTGTGTCGCAATCATTTCGTGAAGCAAAATATTTTAGCGGCGCGTGGGAAATATCTGAACCAACATATGTTCAGTGTGGCACCGCCAAGTGCTATGAAAGTTATTTTTTGGTATTAATTTGGTACTAATTTAGAATGTAATGTTAAGACCAAAAAGTCGTTTGTTTGCCAGTGCTGGGACAACAAGTGCATATTTGATGTCAGGCGTTTTCTTAATGTTGGGTTGTACCCCGTTTTAAAACAATGTCTTTAAAAGCCAGTGAAAGGTGGGAATTAATATTTACGTGGTCTCCAAGAAAAGAGTGCTTTGGAGACACCCTCAGCCAAATCCAATTGAAATGTTATGGCCCATCATGATTTAAAAGCTCATTGATATCGACCATTTCTCTACAACTTTGATAAAGTTGGTAACAGTTGACACATGAAAAAGAATCTTAGACATCGCCATTTAGCTTACCCTTTAATTCCGTAAATAACATTATTAGTCAAGACTTGATTTTCTAACCTCTAATAAGCGAGCTTCACATCAGGGACCGATTTAAATGGCATTGTTCATAACACCATTCCCTATATTACATACAAAACACTAGGCCGCATGTAAACGTACCTAATTCAAAGGCAAGAAAGAGCACACCAAAATCAAGTCAGATTAACTGGCCTCGAGTATATACTCGTGACAACTCTTGTGTTTGAAACGCACCAGCTAGGGAGAGTATATACTCGACAAATGCTAATTCGACTTAATTTTGGTATACTCTCCCTTTGAATTAATTGGGTTAACATGCGGCCTACTGACCGTAACATCACTTAATGTTTCAATCTTGTTTGGGTTCTGACACCCGGAAAAAATCCAACGCGGCCAGAATGACCTCAATAACAAAGTTATCGTCCATACAAGTGAGATCCTCGCCAATCTCAATGGACACGGTATCGCCGTGATGATCAATGAGCTTCAGATTTTCCTCTGGAATATCCGTTTTGGGTTCCAACCAGAGTGCACGCCATAAATGCTTGGCTAAAAGGATCATTATGGCCGTATCCACCACACCCACACTTAACGTGAAGTAATACGAGCTAAATCTGACATAGTTGCGCAGCATCCGGACAAAAAAGTTCCGAGATCCGCTTATATTGCACACCAAAGCCGACCAATAAGGATGAAGATCGATCTTTGGATACTCGTAATCCTCATAATCATCATCTATCATGGGGTTTTTGAAACGTTGAGTGGTCGTCTCCAAAGGCTCCTCAGGTTTGGGTGTGGTCGTCTTGGGCGGTGTCGGAGGCGGAAGGGCGAAATAGTGACTGCAAAGAGTAAGACACTAAACTCATCTAGAGGAGGGTTGAATCATAGGTAGAGGTCGGGTTTCTTTTTTTCTATTGTGGAGCAGAAATCCCAGACGTTTCAAAGTGAACAGTCAGCTGATGGTTTCGTCAGCTGACCTATTTCCTTAAAACGTCTGGGATTTCTGCTCCACAACAAAATTTAAAACAAAAAAATCCGGGTTAAGATTACTTACACACACTTGTCTTCAGAGTAGGCTATGCACATGGACCTGAGCTTGAGAGTGACATAGACAACGACAATGACTCCGACATAGTGAAGGATGATGTTCTTGGCGTTTTTGGGTCCGAGTCGCTCGGCGAAGCTCCGATAGCGATACACGGGATGGATGGCCATTTTGAGTCATGGAGAACTGTTTAACTACTTGGCTTCGTAGTAACGTGTTCCATTTTCGGAAACAGCTCTCTTTTGCTTCCAATTTTGGAGTTTTGGATGTATGGGGATCGTGTGTAATGGTTGGTTACTTGTATCTGATGTAGAAGAAGGGGAAGGAGGATCAATGAGAAAGCCACATTGTTGTCGTTCCATGTTCCAGTTTTTTTCCTTACTCGAACGGCTCCATTCAGGAGCGGTGGAAAGGAAATTGACAATTGGAACTATAGTAACCCTGGGAATTAATACCAAATGGATGAGGTTAATTGGCTTTTTTTTGGAGTGTTGGTGCTAGGGTCCGAGGGTTTAGCTTCGTCCGGCCAGCGAAGCCAGCCATCACATCGTTCAGATAGGCAATCTCATGTCCGGTATCAGGATTGAATTTATTCTTTCTGAACTCCAGAGAATGAGTGATGGATCGAAAGAGCTCAACTAACGAAACCTGAAACTGAAACCGAAAGTAGCTAACTACAAAAATAAATACATTCATAATTCATCTCAAAATATATTTTCCTCATGTGTTTAAATCTGGACACAATCATATCTTAAAAGATCAGGATAAAAATAAGTAGCAGAGGCTTTTGGACCACAAAACTTTCAAATCTGTTGTTAAACTCAAAAATTTGTCCCAAGCACTTTTTGTCATTAATCACACCAAATAACCCCCTGTAATGCTCAAATTGTGTGTAAAAGCAAATCACCAAGACGTATTATATACTTTTTCAACGTCGCAAAAAAAAATATTTTTTTGGTTTTGTTTCACTTTTATCTTCCATAAAACATAAGGGCATAATATTAAGTTTTATTATAATACTGATATTTAATACTAGAAATTTTTATTGTTAATATTAAAACTAATTTAATAGGTATATTATTGGATTCTTTTTTCTTCGGTACTTTTACCTAACATAGTATGCCCTAAGTTCATGTTTTTTGTAAAATTCCAATAGAATTTGTTTGTTACAAGTAAAGGCTTTATTTATATAAAGCCTTTAGTTACAAGTACTGCACTTTTCGAAACAAAAATTGCCGTTGTACTGCTAGTTTATTTTTCAACTATGCACAGATCTTCTATAGACTTCAAAGTTACGCACTTCTACCGGATTAAAGATGATTCACGATTTTTTTTTTTGAAAAAATGAACTCTTTTAGTTAGTTTTAAGTTATAATATAAATCAATCTTACAACCAATGTAGAATCATAGAGAAATGAAAAATTATCATTTATTTTTGCAACGTAGAAAGTATATATTATATTTCTTGGCAACCGCTCCAACATATTGCCGGAGCATTTCATGGCATAGTTTGATGCATTCAAAAGTTTCAACGTAATGATAACTAATTATCTGCAAAATAGATATTGATCAAATTTGGCTTCAACTCATGAGAAAGGACCCTCTCAATATCTATTAACATGGTTTGGGAAAAGATGTTGGCTTTAATGGTTTTTAGTGAATTTTGAGGGTTTTTTTTGTTTTTTTTGGTGAATTTTTGAGTAATAATAGTAATAATAATAATAATAATGAATATAGTGAATATAGTTATTTGAGTTACGTCTAACATGTACAGCTTCAAAAGATATCTTTATCATAACACTGACACTGAAAAGTGTCATCAGAAGTCCCGGCATTTGAGCAAACACTTTTACAAAGCACAGAAAACCACCTCGCATAATTTTTCAAGGCGATCCCAGGGACACTCCAATTTTAGACCAAACTCTCATATCTCTATTATTTTGTCGCCTTTTTCGCCTTTTTGACGAACTTTATTTAAAGCCGTGTATGTTGGTCATCAAAAGAGGCCCTTGAAAATCTATTGAGCGCCATGAACCATGTTGCCCTCAGCTTTTTTGAAGAAAACATAAGCTAATACGACAATAATCAGAGGTTATAACTTTAAATCTCTTGCCAATACATCAAGATATAATTAAAAAAATACAGCTTGGGCCTTATAAATGTATTCGCATGGGGGGTTGTTGCAACAAAAATGCTTTGTGCAGATTGATTCTTGAGGGCATTTTTGAAAGTGACTTGAGTTTCGTCTTGCATTTTTGCATTATTGTTCCCTCCCTCCTTACCAGTTATGTGGCCCATTAAATATGACATTTGCCTTTTCAATGCAAGCACACTCTATTTATTGTCTTTTTACATTGGGCTCAAAGTTGTTAAAAGCAACTGGTACCGAAAGTTGCAACCTTTGATATTTTTGGTCTAATTTAGCAACTTGTCAATTTATCCGCAACAAACGTATCTTTTGGTGTTTCATTCATTCTGTGAAAAATATTTCAATTTGATATTTTATAAGCCCTTAGCGATTTTTGTAAATGTCAATTCAAAGCAAACCTCTTTTGTGGGAAATGTGTGAGCAATTTTATGAATGATATGATCGAACCGGACTTTAATCAGAGGTTGCTCAAGTGAGCATTTTAAATCATTCCACCAACGGTAAAACAGAGTTGTTGGCTGTGCTGAAATGTTCTGCGAATTTTGGCAAATCCATCTTTATTCATTCAAAATTGGGCAATGGATAAGTCTGGCCCAGGTTTGTGACAACTTTTTTTTTCTTTCGGCTAGAGCCAACTTCCTTGTCTCCAAAGTATTAAAATGAGCGAGTTCATTCATTCAAACATGTCTACGAAGGCTTGTAGATGGCCTATCACACAAATGAGCACAAATTTTAACGTCCAAGAGACAGATATATGCTGTCAAAGGATTATTTTGAAGAACTATTCTCAAAATATTGAGTAATTAATGATTTAACACACTTTTCTCCCAGATTTGAACCAACTTACATGAGGGTAGGATTCCAGTCAGCCATGGTTCCAGAGAGTTCACATAGAGCACATAGCACATGATATATTACATAGTTCGCAAGAGCTTTGAATGAAATTTCACACTAAAATATGTGAAAATGGTCTTCATTGATGTTTTCACGTGCTAATTGTTGCTATTTCAATGATTTTGTTACTTTTGACTACACGAATCAAAGAACAAATCAATGAAATGAATTCAACTACTAATTTGCACCATATGGTATTAATTTAGACAAGCTCAATATCCAATGGATAAGGAAATACTGAAAAAATATGCAACACCCCAAGGAATAAGCGCCAATTGAAAATTTGTTGATTCATTGCAACTAAACGTGTTCAGAAAATCTAAGCCAAACAAGCAAATATCAAACAGGATATTCGAGATGATGCCTATAAATCACCAATGAGAAAACAAAAAAATGGTTTTAACTTCATGGATAAAGCCCATTGCAACTTGTGTGGAATTTGCACCAAACTGAAGCCTGACGGAAAATTAAAAAATGGAAAGATCTGTTGAAAAACCCTTTATTCAAAATTTCTTATATTATGGAAAATATTTGTTATCCTTCAATATCTTCCTATAAATCAAATTGACATTTTGAAAACTTGAGGGGCTACTGTCTAACCCTCCATGTAAGTTGTCCATAGCAGGAGAATTCTTTAGACAACTTGCACGGAGAATAAGAGAGTTGCCTCACGGTGTTCCGAATGGTTTGTATCAAAATACCCAAAGACATCATAGCACTCTTTTGACGCAAAATTCAATGGGGAACAACTTTAATTTCATTGTATTATATAAGTTTAGGCCCAGGGAAAAAGTTATATACCTAAAAACCTATTAATTATAACATTTTTTAACAAACCATTTAACCCATATTTAGAGACCATTTAGTTACCTTATGAATTCAAATTGAATAAAAATTCATTCATCAACAGCTGAGTTATTTGACTTTGAATGGTCCATTTTTGACCCCAAAAAGCCGAAAAATGCTAGTTATAAGAAAAAAAAATCCCAAAGATATCACATAGCTTTTCACTATTGCAAAAATAAACGAAATCTTTTGAGTTTTGGAACTTATGTTAAAATAGCTCAAAAAGAAAAAAATATCACTTAAAAGACATCTAAAATGCATTTCCCGATAAGAAATCTTTTGCAGTATCAAAGACACTCAAAGTTGGGTAATACTTGAAAAAAGTTTCAAAAAAATCGGTTAATGTTTTAAGTTTTGATTTTAGTCCATTTTGAAGATGGTCCTTCTAGAAATCGTAGTTTTGGATATGAATCTGTTAGACATATTTATTTGTAATTTTGGCACAACACACATCATAGCATACTCTAAATAGTTATGAAATATGCTTTCCAAAAATCTTGTTCAAAATGCTGTCCAACAATCTGTCCAAAATATGCACACTTTATTTGATCGTTCTTGCATGAGAAAATTCTCAACAAAAGGTCACTGTTTTTGTGCAAGTACAAGTGTAATTGATGTTACAAGCACTGATTTGTATGGTCAAACTCCAAAACTGTCAAGGTACCAAACAAAATGCCGTATTTTGTACCTGTTTCTCTTCAATATCAAAAGTGTGCATAAGTGCTTCTTATGTGCTTGCTATTTTTGAATTAAAAGAGTAAATTTTGCATGTGAAAATCCTTCCACTGTCCAAATTCTTACATTGCCAAACAAGCCTTTTCTCTTCTTTCATCCGCCCGCGATAAGATTATTGAAGAAATCACTCAAACCTCCCCTTGCATTTCTCATACCGTAGTTTCAATGCACTATGGGCTCATAGGTAAAATAGGGTGAAATTTGGCAAGTAAAACATCTCTTCTGAAGCGTTTTCCATTTTTAATCCCTGATATATGTTTAGGTCAAATTCTTGAGCAAGCCCATGCACATGGAAGAAAAGAAAGAGAAAGAGGAGTGATGAAACCATCCAAGGATTCCTTAATACCGGATCTGAAACCGCATCGGAAAAAATGCCTGTCTCAAAGTATGCGTCGTTCAGGCAACCCAAGCCAATTCTCATTGGGCAGGATTGGCCACATCTGCCATTCAAAAGGTGACAAGATCATTGACCAGCAGACAGCATGATTTTATCTTATGACAAAACAAAATCTCTTTATAATTTGAGTATTAAGTTCCTTTTGCTATTTATAAGCTCATAGCAGGTTTCTATTATTTGAAGAAATGACTTGAGCCTTACTTATTTTTGCAAGATCCAATTCACAATTTTAGAAAGCCTACAATTTTCAGTCACCCTTGTTTGTTTTGCCAGTTCTTTCTCACTCACAACATTTGAAACATCTTGAAGAATCATGATGAAATGTGATAAATTCATCTGTGCAGTGCTTTGTAAGTGTGTTTTTAAAGTCACATTCAGATCTTTTGACTCATGGCAATACTCCTTCATCTGCTGTAGTGCTACCGTCTATGGCTGATGGCACACCCACCTTTGATAGTGCAACACCTTTAGTGAAACAAGTACCTCCTCACCCAGAGTTATTTTGGGAATCGGTCAAGTCTCAACTACTGCAGGGATAACCTATATAATAGTATAAATACTGGATACGAACTCGCGGAATTTCCTAGCTCGCAAC
>JAAGOF010000193.1:0-14927 GCA_010645155.1 Tigriopus japonicus
ACGGTGAAGGCGAACAGATGTTGAGTGAAATGAAATTGGCAACGGAAGCTCAGCTATTTTTTTTTCAAATTACCAAGAAGTCCTAAGTTTAAGTTCCATCCTAGTTTTGGTCACAGTGAACGCGTCGGTATCCTCTGAAGTAAATGCCATTTTCGGCGAACATGAAGAGTCCATTCAGATCTAGACACATTGGTACCTCCCTGATTGAACGAGTACACAGGGATTAATGGAATGCATTTGAAGACAATTTTCCGTCGTGTCCTTGAGATATCGACCAAATCAATCCCATTTGCAGGCCTCATCTTCATTGAAAATGGAAGATGGATGCTGATTTATGTTGAGAAGAACTTAGACCTTGCCATTGAAGACCCTTGCCCATGAATACAATCAAGAACCACAATAAAGTGGACTAGCCAGCTTCAGAAAATAAGAACCAATCAACTGGTAATTGGCCATGTTTGAGCAGACTTAGTTTTCTAATTCTAATTTGAATTGCATATTAAAGTCAAAAGTTATGCCGTCTCAATCCTAGGTAGATAATAGGGCCAACTCATTCCGTGTGCGCTCTGTACTGTACTGAGTTTTGACAAGCAATAACTCTTGACTCCGAAGTCTGATTAATATGAAAACTTATAACCATGTTATTTATACCCCAGGGATTATATCCTGAGGAGGCAAAAAAAAATGGTTGATTGGGACCCAAATTAATATGTACTACAAATGGCTCTCGGACCCAATTTTTTTTGACTTTCCCATAGCTTCTGGGCCCACCAACTATCACCCTTGGGCCACAGGTTGCCGATCTTTAGTCTAGGCGTTCTTAATTTCTTCTTTCTTTCTTTCACTCACGCCTTTCAAGAATCAAGCTGCGAAAGAGACACTTACCAAAAGAAAAACAGCGATGATCTTTTGATATTTAGACATGTTGAATTGAAGGCCACCAACGTTTTTTCTTTGCCAAGGAAGTGGGAAAAAGGGTCTCGAAAATCTTGGAATTCCTCGCGTTTCGAATCGCGTCTATTCAAGACCATCCAACGTTTGAGAGTGACGAAGGTACTGGTTGCTATATAATGAGGCAGATGACACCGTTTTTGATTGTTGGTAGATTGGTTTGAAGCGAGCGATTTTAGAGAAAAAAACCACTCGAGCCTGAAAAGACACGGTTCAATGTCAGTGTGGAAGGTCATTTGAACACATTGTTTAATCCGGTTTCCGTGCATCAGACAGTTAAGACAAAAGACAAGCTAACTGAAACGCTACTTTTAAACATTGACACTTTTCATTCAATAAAGAGTGGGTGGGTTTAAACTAAGCTGACAAAGGAACCACTTTTGACAGAGAGTTAGTTTTTTCAGTGCTTATCTAATGATCTCATGTTTTGCATCAATCCCAATCATTCCGTTACATATTACTCTACTCTTAGATCCTTTTCCTGGAACTTTTTGGACCAGATCTAAATAATAGGTATAATTTTGGGTGAAAATTGAAGACTTTTTTTTCTTTTACTCTTTTCCCGGCATTACAGGCAAAAAGTAAAATGTCTTATTGATTAGAGCCAGAATATTGATCGAACTTTTTTAAACCTCTTTAATTTAAAATTCATTTGATTGAACTTTCTGGAATTTGATGGCCAAAAAATTCAGAAGCAAAAGAAAAAGCCTTTTTGACTTCTTTCTTTTGCAGATCTTACATTTCTTCGACAAAAATAACCGGAAACCTCTAAGAAAACATAAAGCTTGATTATACATATTATTCTTTCTATTTTGAAAAGGACACTACACTTCTTTGCTTCATATTTTAGCTATAACTGCTACAATGGACAGACAAAAGAACTAAAAAAATATCCCAACGGATCTAAGACGGTTTAAGAGGATGTGGTCCAATGTCTGGTGTATAATTAAAACCAAGGCTGTCTCATATGTACAAAAACACTTCAAAGTAACATCTTTTCTTTAATGGCTATTAAGAGCATGAAATGTCAAGTATGTTATTCATTTAAGAATGGAGGTAAAAAGGTCTTTACTTCCGGAGATGTTTCGAGGAAATAAAATTTTTCCCTTAGTACCTACGAAAGCAAGTAAAAAATTTGAATGTTCAGGGAATAACTAGGGGTACATATTTCATGCTAATCAACAAGACCTTTAAGCCTCAAAAATAGGCAAATTTGCCTAAAATTAGCGGAAAAAACTTTATTTCTGAAAACATCGGACTCATTTTTATAGATTTTTGTCATCGGTTTCCTTTTCTTTGCATCAGCACGTTTTCAAGTCCATCAAAACAACAAAAACGAACACGAAATCATTTTAAATAAAGTAAAAAATGGCAATGAAATGCTAACTTAATTTGCCCAAAATCACTACACTACGACTTTATCAACGAGCTTGATATACAAAGTAACACGATTGTATCTTTTAATGTTACTTGGGATCAAGAAGCACGGAAATCATGGAGTGGGAGGCTAGCAATGAGAATTATGATTTCCTGCAGAAACGAACCATTTGCGTTCTTCTGCAATAGATGAGTGTAATCGAACGAATTCAGCTGGGGATTCTGGGGCCAAAATGGCAAGAGATGGGTCAGAGTCGAGACTCACCCTCCATAAAACTCAATCAAAATTCATGAGCCCTATTCGTTTTTTTCATTTTGACAATGAAATGAAGTAAGATTTTTTCCTCGCGTAGCAAACTAAAACTATGAAATGTCAAAACCTAGTTCTGACCCATCCCTAGCCATTTTGGCCCCAGAATCCTCAGCTGAACTTGTTTGATTGCACTCATCCATTGAGACCTGGCTTGCATTGAGAAGAGCACGTATTTCAAATTTTAGCCCAATCGAATGGCGGAGTGAAAAGTTATGCCTTTCAAACTTATATACTGAAGAGAGCATAGAATGAATGAAAATGAGAATGAGGGAAAACGATTACCACAAAAGGGCTAGTTCATTCATTCTCGGTAGGATTTGTACTGAACTTTGAGTGAGCATAACTTTTGTCTACGACGTTCGATTGAGCTGAAAATTGAAATACGTATTCTTGTCAACATATGCAAGGTCTCATTTGTAGAAGAACGTAATTGCTATCTCCCTTCAAAAGATAACGATTCTATTCATTAGCCTCTCAGTCCAGTGAAATTCAGTGGTTCTTGGTTGAGCAGACTACGTATTAATCACGGAAACTATATCTCTATATAACATATGCAAGGTCTCGTTTGCAGAAGAACGTAATTGAATTGTTCTTACTGGAAATCATTATTCTCATTGCTAGCCTCCCACTCCATGATTCCAGTGCTTCTTGTTTGGATTTACCCTTTTAAAGTAAAAGGAACACTTTTCACTGCATCCGAATGTAATCAATCTTGAGAATGAGAAATGTTTAGCGTCCGTCAAATGTCGACAATAATGGCGCATCGCTTGGATTTACGATGAAAAGTCTAACCAAGCTCTTTCTTTTTAAGAGTTGTCGTAGGTTCAAGAAAGTGAAGACATGTCTCTGTCGTATTGCATGACTGTGGCTTGCAAAAAAGCTGTTGTTCCTCCTGATTGTCTTGTCACCGAATGCAATTAGGGGTCTGTTGTACGTGGCTCGAAGAAAAGAAAGAGTGTTTTCTACAAGTGTGTGAAAAAAGACGAGAAAATATCTTCATTGGTCATCTGCTTTCAAGTGAAAGTGATTGCCAATTTACGACATCTTCTAAACTCAGGGAAAACTTGATCTAATTCGCCGTAGCCTTCAATTAATCACGTCTCTTTCTCCTTCAAAAGCATCCGAGAATCGTCACCAAAAACAACCCTTTCGCTCGCTATTCACATGAAAGAGAGTTTTATAAGCTTTTTTTGAGTTGTTGGACATTTCTTAGAACTTCTTTTCAATCTTGTCGAATTACTTATTTCAATGGTATTTGAAAATTTCAAGGTGCACAAGTACAAAAAGACGAATTGAATTCCAGGTTTACTCAGAGATAGTAATGCAGTTTGGTTCGTTCCAAATCAGATAAACGATGATTTGATATAATTTATTGTTTCGCTTCATTAACTACTTAGCACTTTGAAATATCTTGTCACAACTAATTGAGCTTAAAATCCACTTCGGAACTTTTATCTAAAAATAGTCAACTATTCACAATTGTAGAGTCAGCGGACCTTCAGATTTAAACAATACATTATATCTTGCTTTTGTCTGAACTGCCTTGTTAAAAGAAAGGAATTTGATCTCGACAACTTGCCTTAGTTCTGCTGGATCTGTTGAATGCACACTTGGTTTCAAACTGACAAAACTGGGATCAATGGCAATTTCTGATGACAAGATCTCGTTTTCAGTTCCTTGTGAATCCGAATAATTTTACTGGATTCTTCACTTAGACGATAATTGAACTTCTTTTCTTCCAGAGGTGGGCTCGAAACGAGCCTAAAATGACGACTGGGTTGTGGGCCTGGCGATTTTTTGGTATACCATTGTATGTACTGCGTTGTGAATGTGCGCAGAAGCAGGTTTGGTTCTCAGCCCTCTTCGAGAATTCATGCAAGATCGCTTCAAATCTCCAGGATTCATGTTCAAGTGACCAGGTAAAGGTGGGTGTTCGAGCCAAACCAAAGCTAGCAAAAACTGACGTGAGGAGGTTTGAGTGCCAAATAGCATAGCTACCAATTTGGATTTTTTTGGAGACACATTGAATTGCCGAACCTGATGATTTATTTGGAGACACGGTGTTTTTTTTAAGTTGGAGAGGTCGTTTTTGAATTTCAAAGACATTTGAGATCAGTGTTAAAGTTGAGAAGTACTAGTGCATATCAATTCGATTTTTTATTACTTTACCGGCAAAAAACGTTGTAATGTCACTTAAAACATGCTTCCTTTTTTTGTTGTGAGTTTGCAGATTTTTTATTACCGCTACAAGGAATGGGATTCCCTGTAAAGAGAGTTAAGGATTAATATATTTTATATAATTAACGTTCATACGAAATTTGATCTACCAATGAATTACTGTTGGCAGATCTGTTTAACCCTTGAGTAGTTTGGGTTAGGACAGAGCCCATGAATGCTCTTAAAAACATACAGTATCAGATACCTTTCATACCTTCTCTGAGTACTGCACAGACCTAACTTCTGGAGCCTCTCCCAATATGAGAGCTCTTTCATTCCTGTGATGTTCCTAGTAAAACAACTTTGGACCTGCTCGACCTCTTGCAAACCTGCCGAACTCTTTGGAGCCCAAATGGGGGAAGCATACTCAAAATGAGGCTTTTTCAATAAATTCCCTCAAATCTTTACATAATTCTTTTGCCCATCAGCAATAACTAAAGGGCGGGCAAATATGTAGTTATGGAGGCTAAAAAAGTACTTGTTATGGGGTCAAAATGGCATTTGATGCGGTAAGCAGTAGTGCTCTCAAGTATAGAGTGAAATCATGAGATGCAACCTCTTGTGGGCACTGACGTTTAGACCCCAAGAAGCAAAATTTCATTACAATAGCATTTGATTATAACCATTTTTTGACTGTTAGGAGTTGTGCAATCGTGCCGACGACTTATTTTAAAACAAGACCAGTAATTTGATTAAACAGTTTGTGAGGTTTACTAAACGGGTTTACCTTTGACGTAATTGAAGAAATTAATGTTCAATGTATCCATGTCGGCCATTTTTGAATATTCTCTGATGTGTCAGTTCTTAGCTTTACTCTATGAAAGTGTTTCAAGACATTCTCAAGCACATACAGGAAAAGGTCAGTTTCTACCTAAATAAATGACAAAAATGCAAAAAAATAACCAATTATCCGATTTTGTGACATTATTTCTGAAAATAATAACAAAAAATGCTACATTCTTGGCTACATTTTTGACCAATATTCGGCGGCCTTGATGATTGGCAAGCTGAAATGCTTATAGCTCCGATTTGTGACTTAAAAACTTCAGCCACAGCTTCCCCAGGTCACTCCATCTTTGCGACGTAAATTTTTGTTTTTCTCGTCAAGCTCTTTTTCCTCCTGCTTTACCAACCAACTAGCCAACCGAACGACCGACCATCCATCCAATGTGTATTGTATCATTAGATACCTGAGGATACATTTTCAGTCCGTGTAGCAATCGTTGGGCTCTCGGAATGATTTTCCACCATCCACCTGTGCAAGTTTCCAGCTCTCGCCCTTCACCTCAACTCGCTTTGAAGGAGGACTCGGGGGCATTCTTGGCTCAAGAATTGTTTAGAGGCACTTTGCTCATGTATGTACTATGCCCAACTTTCAAATGATTCATCACAAGAACTGATCTCTCGGACTCAGTGAATAGAGAGTATTATCTACAAAGGAATGTTAGCTTGCCGGCCAAACTGGTGCGAAGTTTCCTCATCTCATCGCCGAAAGGGTTATTCATCTCCATGATACACGATCTCTAGAGGTGCAGATTTCTGGGAAAAAAACATGCCTTTTAGGCCCAAAAATGGCAAATAAACGCGTCCAAAATTGCAAATAAAATGGCATGTAAAACAAGAAATGGCAAAAATGGCAAATAAATCATGAAAATTTATTAAAATATAGCAAAGATTGCCACTAGATTCGGAAAATGAGCATAGTGTTTCACCAGAAATAAAGTATAATGCAAGTGTATGAAATTTTAAGAGAAAATAGTTTCATTCCATTAAATAGTAAAGACAGTATATCCCATAAACAAAACATTTTGGGCAAAAATTTGTTTTTCCTATTTTTCCCACAAAAGACAATTTTTTATTGATTTGCCCAAAAACCGACAAAATTTGCATTTAATTGCCCAAAAATGGCTAATAAATTTAAAAGCTAGCAAATAGCAAATAAACATGTTTTTGGGCAAAAAAAATCTTATTTGCCTGAAATGTGCACTCCCTAACAATCGCACATGGCTTGGGAATCGGATCAAATCGCATTAATTTAGCTTGGGATCGGTGCCAAAAGTGTTTGTCTCAATGCAAAGAGTTGATGATGGCGGAATTTCATTAAAGAGAATGACTTTTTGAATGCCTTCCATGTACATAAATGGACCCTGATTCTTGTCTTGGTGGCGAAGGAGGTTGAGACATGAAACTTTCATTTTTCAACACAGGACAGGTCAATGAATAAGAAAGAAGAACTACCTGGCTGATGTCCTTTGAGCCCTTCAAACTTGCTAAGGAATGCCGTTTACACTGGCGATTTTTTTCCAAGACGCAACTTTGTGTGAAATTGCATTGAAGGTTGGATTTGAAATGGGAGTATTGATGACGCATCTTGTATTCTTTGGTAGGAAGAGATGTATTTTGTCTGTGTACTTTGATCCATTCACGATTGCATGGCTACTTCCATGAATATTATATTATGTACAATGCACTTGGTTGAGTCATCTTTCTCTGAGAATTTTTGGCAAACATTTTAAGTAAATTGCCTTCTTGCAAGGTTCAGCTATGTAAAATATAAAAAAGTTTCAAAGCATTAACGTAGACAATTAAGAGGATTTTATTATAGACTCCTTATTGGAATTGGCACAAAGTGTGGTTTCTATTTACAAAAAAAAAAAATTAGCCATGACAGAAAAGTGCGACAATTTTACATGTATTACTAGATTATGAGGATACACCAAAAACACGGAAATAATGCTAATGGCTTTGCTGTTGATTTTGGATTTAGGTATTTCTTTCTAGGAATTTTCCAGGGGTAAACCCACACGTTCAAATCAATATTTTTATATGTTTACGCATCTGCAGACTTTATGTTAATAGGTTAACAATATCAACTTTAATGTTAATCACACATAATTTGTCTACTAGCTTTCGAAAAACGTTTGAGGATGAAATTAGTTGCACAAAGATTTGTAAAAGACATTGTAAGAAATGTGCTTTTTAGGTACTTCAGGAACGTTACAAAAGTTTTTGAAAATAGAAAATCACTTTGACAGAGCAATTTTTGCCCTCAATTATTTGGTTATTTTGTGTTACATATGTTATTACGACTATGATAGGAAATGTGTTCCTGGGCTTTTATCATTATTCTGTTAATGTTTATATATCAGATTTCTATTATTTTATTATCAAATAAGCAAAACACACGCAACCCTCCTTATTTCCATGAAGATTGAATTTTTTAATTAAAAATTAGGGATTTTTCGAATCTGGAATTGAAGCCAAATTGGTGATTAAATGGTTCATATTGCATCCAAACTTCACAAAAATGTTAGAATCTGTAACAGATCGGATCTATTGTTTTCAAGAAATTAGGTTTCACAAGTGCTTCTAGAATAAATGATAAAGATTAATAGTTTTAGCTCCTTTGATCCATTTTGAGAGCCACTTTTCTAAATTTTGAATTAGTTTATAGATCCGAGTCGACTTCAGAACCCATCAAAACCATCCCTACTATTTTTTTTTTGTTTGAGCATTCAGCCACCAAATATATTGCACAGAGGCGCTTACAAAATGTAACCAATCCTTAAGCATCCTTTTTGCTTGGAAAAAATCACCCGTGTCGTTTTCAGGAAGCCACTGGAAGAAATTCATGGGTTTCCATCTCCTCCATTTCGTTCCTTCGTTATGGATCTCATTGTCCAGTCATGGTTAGTTCAGTGCTTTTCACGGAAAGAATGTGAGAAAACAAATCACTAGGGACAGAGAATTCGCATAGTTTAGAAAAGAACACACTGAAGACAGCGTGGGTTGAAAACGAGCCTCTGATTTTGCAAACAAAACAAACCCTGGAATTCCAAGTCTTCTCGAATGCATAATTTTTAAATTGGAAGAGAACATAAACGTGACAGGTTTGAGCAAGCAAAGAAGATGCGAAATTGGCTACAATGGCCTTATCTTGCCATTTAGAGCGCGAACTGATCTCAAACAGGAAGAGGCCTGAGATTATTTGGAAGTTTTTGCTTCACATCAAAATTCATTCGTTCTTCAATTTCGTCGAGAATGCATCTTTTTGTACTTCACATTCATAGAAAAGTTTAAAAAAACCGAACCAGATTGAGCTGAGCTTTTGTGTTTGTAACATCTTGATGAACATTTACATTTTGGTGGATAAATTTAGCATGGTTGATTCTACGTTCGATCAAATGGGCGTGCCAATTTTAGGCTTCGTTAAATTTTCCAAGGAGTTGGGTGCTTTTTGGGGATTCTTTGGCGTTTAATTGTGTAACAATTAATCTAAACTAAAATTATACAAGATAATGATTGAACTTATCCAATGATTCTCCAAAGTAATTACTCACTAGTAGGTCCCGGAAAAATATTTACAAAAAAGTGTCAAAATATCCAATATATATTTTATTCGAAGCCCTGAATATTCGCTAAATATTAGAAAAAAGACTAATAAAAGAAATATTTTTTGACAACGCCATTATTTGGTATTTTTGTATATGTTCACCGATTTTCTATATTTTTATTTGGTAAATTTATGGCATTTGACCGTGGATGGAGGCATACTTGACATGTAATTGATTTAAAAATACAATCGAAATAAAAATTCAATTTGCCTCAATAAATGGCGCAGTTTTTTCTCGTGTTTGACAGCAGTTTTGGTTGTGATCTCAATACAAATGCCATTTTGTAAAAATTCTTGTATTTTGGGTTCATTTGGGGTAAGCCCTCTTGAGCGTCGGTTATTCATTTATTTTCCTCATTTTTGCCTGAAATATTTTTTCTCCAAAAGATATTTATAAATATTTTTTTAAAAGAAAATATTTATTTTCCTTAAAAAGCCAACATATTTAAAATATTGAGGAAAAACGGAGAAATATTAAAAATAGATTATTTCCAGGCCCTATCCATTCGTATGAAATAGTAAGTAAGAAGTGAAATAGTGTAGTAAGCTCTTAACCGAAAACGAAACTCGTTTCCTTCAAACAAATACTGAAACAAATTTAGTTCACTATTCTTTTTATTCGAGACTGCAAAAAGGCAAACAGCAAGCTCCTAAAAATCATAAATGCAGTCTAATCTGGATAATATTTTTTGATATTTCAGTACAAATTCTATTCATGTATCAATCATGTATCATCTTATTTCAAAATACTTTTTGTACTGGATGTTTATTTCGGCTAGTGGTAAAATCATTCTTATTTCAAGCAAAGTTATTTTCTCAACATTGACTGTGATATTATTGCACAGCTGCTCTACACTTAAAACATCCAATCTTTTATATAACTTACACGTTCGGTTTTGGTTAAGTTTTTAAAACCTAAATTTCGACTTTTCATCCACCGTTACTCCGTAGTGACCAAATTCACAAGTACCTTTTGGGCACAATTTAGACTGTGGCGGACAAAAATTTATAGAGGCAATCGATTTCAAATATGATCCCACAAATTTTCTATTAGAACATACGTTCTTGGCGCTGCCAATGAAGATCATCTAAGTTAGTCTCCTTGTTAGGATTGATATCTCTAGATGAGGACAATGGCAAGCTCTTTGCACATTTTCAAGAGTATCGAATCGATTGACAACTAATGAGCGATGAATTCGACATTGGCCACCTTTGATGAGCTTGCGATAGCTCAATTCGTCTCCATCATCGACAGGTCCCATTCAGAGCATTTTACGAGTGCTTTCATGCATACATACCAAAATGAACTTGTTTGTACTTGGTTTGGACAATACCTAAATAATGGAATAAACCAAGTATGTACCCTGGTAACCGGCACAAAAACCATATTCGATCACCCACGATTTGGATTATGTCTGGTATTTGATGATTACAATTTAGGTTAGCAATTTCTTTCTCATTTCAGGTATTAGTCTGCCATTAATAGATCTAAAAGGTTGGGGATTTTTCTTTGGTTGCTTGATTCTACGTCCGATCAAATGGGCATCTTTTACCCCTTAGGGATGAATTGAACGTTCCTTTGACTGGGAACAAAAAATAAAGCCCTAAAGCAGGGTTGACAAATTTTGCAACTCTTACTGAAGTTGCCATGTTTTATGCTGTATAACGACAATGTCATTTCTTGAACCTTCACGTTACGGAAGAGTTTTTACATTTTTAAGGTAAAGTTAGATATGCAATGTGTTGTCCAAACCATGTACTTTTTAAGAGATCGCATGAATGATACATGACCTTAAAACAAGGAAAATTATGTCATAAAAAGTCCTCGTGCAACGGTCGCCGTTTTGGTCTGCCATTGACATCCATGTGGAAAAATGAACTTAAGGTGGATTGTTATGGGGATTTTAAAGTATGCGAACTTGCCCTCAACTAGCAACAAAGTCAGGGTTAATTTCAAGACTCTCACCATTCTCGAGTAAAATCTTAAGAGCATAAATTGTGATTGAAGAGCTTGAATTACCCATCTTTCCAAACTATTTGCTGAAGAGGGCATAGAACGAATAAGCTCGTCCTTTTGTGTTAAAACAATTGCCAGAAAAGGCCTATTTCACTCATTCTCTGTAAGATCTGCACTGAACTTGAGAGAGCATAACTTTTGAGTCCGACGTTTGATTGAGCTGAACATTGAAATACGTAGTATTAGTGTATTAGTGATGGGAATCAAGACTCATTTTTGCCTTAGTGTTGTCAAATTGGTACTTTCTCAGATTTTTCGGCCAAAAAGCTCAAGACAATACACAACGAAAGGCAAGACATACACACCAAGTCAAAAACGGCAACACTTGAGATATAGTTTCCGTGATTAATACGTAGTCTGCTCAACCAAGAACCACTGAATTTCACTGGACTGAGAGGCTAATGAATAGAATCGTTATCTTTTGAAGGGAGATAGCAATTACGTTCTTCTACAAATGAGACCTTGTCTTGGTTGACTTAAACTTGTGGTATTTCAATTTCCAGCTTAATCGAACATCGGAGTTAAAAGTTATGCTCTCTCAAAGTTCAGTGCAACTCCTACCGAGAATGAATGAGCTAGCCCTTTTGTGGTAATAGTTTTACCACAAAAGGGCGAGCTCATTCTTTCTGTACTCTTTGCAGTACATAAGTTTGAGAAGGCATAACTTTTCACTTCGTCATTCGAATGTGCTGAAAATTGAAATACGTTGTCTACGGAATACAAGCCAGGTCTCGTTTGTAGAATAATGCAATTGAATTTATCTTTTTGGAATTCATAGTCTTCAGTTAGCCTCCCACTCCAGAAATTCAGTGCTTCTTGGCTCAACATATGCAAGGTTTTTTCATACTGACCTCCCGCTCCAGGAAATTAAGTGCTTCTTAAACTTGTTAACAAATCAATGACCTTCTTTTGATTCATGCAGGTTTCTTTGAAAATGAATTTGTTGCTTTAAGATAAAACTGGTTTTCTCCTGACATAATATATTTTTCTAGTGGTTCAATTCGGCATCAAAGTCTCAAGGTACTTCTGTTTTTGTGCATCTGCAGATCACCAGTGTTTTTTTCCTCATATGCATCTCAAAGCTAACATTTCTCAATCTAATTTTTAAGAAGACAACACGATAATTGACTTAGCAAATTTGAAACCATATTTTGGATGTACAATCTCTCCCAGTATTGGATTCAGAATAATTCATCAGGATTGCTCCTTTTCGATATTGTGAGCAACTCTGGCATTAATATGGAACTATTCGGAAGCATGGAATATTCTTTCTTGAGCCTTTTTCTTAGTTCAGTCGGACTTTTCTCCGGGATGAAAGTGTTTGTCCAACCTTACAACACTGATCAACACTTAGCATTTGCTAATTCAAGTCCTAAATCCCAACAAAACTATGACATAACATGTGGCAGAGTCAAGCAATGTCAATTCTTTACGATCCTCATCATTTGCGTGGGTATCCTAATATTCCAAGCTTCTCAATGTGTGATCAAATATTTGGAGGAATCCACTGGAACTGGAGACAAATATGTTCACGTAGCTCGAACTAGTTTCCCAGTGATGACCATTTGCCCGGCATATCCATATAAATTGGATCGGCTTCAACATCACGGGATCATGACCAAAAGTGATATTCAGTTCCAATCGGCTTGGATTTCCAATGATTCCACGGTGGATCCCATTACGTTCTATGAGGATATTGTGGTGAATGTGGAGGAGATTGTGGAAGATATCTTGATTTATGCCGAAGTGCCCATCAATGGAACGAATAACTTTCTGCTTTATGGGAATTCTACATTTTGCGGGGAAGAGCTGTTCAAAATCGAGCAATATTATTATAATGGGGATTGTTACGCTCTTGAGCTACCCAAATGCTTGATTGAAGCTGGAGTGCTGGAGATTGTTTTTGATTTTCGGACTAAAACGGATATCTTTATTCATCATAAAGGCCAATTTCTGAGCCCGAACGCACGGTATATTTTGTTGATATACTGAAGATATTGTTTTAAAACTTAGTGCCTTGTTTGAGCCTTTCGTAGTTTGCTTTTAAGTATTTTCATTAGTTTCTTGGGTTGCTAAAAGTTGACCAAAAGCGAGCTTATCCATGAATCAGCAAGACAGCAGGGTAAATGTTTTCCTGCTATTCTAAACTAACCTCACCTTTTTACAGGGACAAACATATAAAACAAACCAAAATGTCCTCGTACATTAATTATTTCAAATCAGCCAGCATAGCCATATCAAAAATCTTTTTCTTTCTCGAAAAGCCAGACAATCAAAGCAAAAGCAAATGTGACGGTGCTGTGTTCTAATGATTACTACGTAATTCTTTATCTAAAATAACGATTTTTTTCACAAAAAATGGCGACCGCTTTTGTCATCCAGACTTTGTTGATACTTATCTTCAGTTCTGAACATCCTCAAAAGGTTCCCTAGTTAATTGTGCTCTGTCAACTATATCCTTTGACTCCAGTAATCATTGGATAAATTTGAATCTCAGGTCCTTTTGTTTCTCCTTCTTAATACTGTCCCTTTCTATTTTTGGAGTTTTTAGCTTTAGCCACAAGAAAGTCCCCTCGAACCATATTTCGATGGGGTGGTTTGAACCAAGTCTTGGCTTTGCTTAAAAGACTGGTCACATTTCAATGCATGGGCACGACATAGCAAGCCAAAACATTTTCTTCTCTTCTCATTAATCATTACTCAACTTGATGAACTTTTACAGCAGGTCAGTGGACATTCAATCCACGTTTAAGTTCAATAATCATTATGATTTTACCTTGTTTTCTTATCAGATCTCGAGTGGATGTCGATACCGGACATTTCGTCAAGATTGCCGTCAACCATGAAGTGGTCCAGCTCCTCGGGAACGACGGATCCTGTGTAAACGAGGAGATTGATTATGACACGTGTATTTACCAAACTCTGACGGATCTAATGTTGGATCAAGTCGGTTGCACAGTTCCATGGTTGCCTGACAAGTCCAAGATTTGCGTTTTGGAAGAGGCTAGGAAGAATGTGACGGTGATCTACCAAGCGAACAGGCGGAATCAACAGAACATCTGCCCAAACAGCTGTTTGTTTACAAACATGTATTTTGGCCCGCCTGTCACTGGACTCGCGAATGAGGAAGAATCGGATATTGGACGTGCCATTTTCTATTTCCGGAGAGACATCAAGACCACCACGGAGTACTTTTTATATTCGCCATTGTCCATGTTGGCTGAAATTGGAGGCTATGTAGGGCTTTTATTGGGAATGTCCTTGTTCAAACTGACGGAGATGAACGATATTCTCATTGATTGGTATTTGATGAAGATGGTGAAAGATGCTCATTGACATTTGTGGCAGAAATTGTGATGAACCACCAAAATTAATGTTGATCGAGTTTTCTTGCTTGGTATGGTTTCCAGGTTAAGGGGTGATAATATATTTTTACAATTATGACAAGGAGTGTCAAGAGCATTTGATTCAGTTTCCTGATTGAAACGTGGTGAAAGCTGAAAAAAGAGATCAAGTATGTTCCTTTGTTTGTTCGTTGTCTTAGATCATTTGGCAAATTTTTGAGTTGTTGATGCATCTTTAATACATTTTTTTCTTATTCAGAGCAATTTTGAGCATTTTTGCCAGTTGTTTATCTTTGTATCGTTTCGTTAGAAACT
>JAAGOF010000238.1:0-12238 GCA_010645155.1 Tigriopus japonicus
TTGGACTTGTAAAAACTAAAATCATTGCCAAAAAAAACCATAGAGGCGGGACACTTTAACACGGACTCTCAAAACCTCGCAAGCTTAATCCATAAGTTTTCCATGACAATCAACTTACTGGCACTTTTGGCACATGTATTTGCCAGCCCCTTGGGCTTTCACCTTGGCGTTGCAATCATGGCATAAGGCACGTCCTTGAAAAGCAAAAACAAAATGTGAGTTAACTCTTTCCCTCATGTTTCACGTCATCGACAAAAGCTTACCTTGGTTCTTGGTGAATCCAAGATCTGCCAGCTCTTTCGAGCACATTTCACAAGTGAAACATTGAGGATGCCAAGTGGCTCCCATGGCTTTGATAACACGCCCAATGATGAACTCGCCACATTTTCCACAACAAGGAGCATAGAGTACATGGAAGCAATGTTCACAATATTTCCGAGCCTCAAACTCATAGAACACTCCATCGGGAAATGAGCGGAAACATTGGGCACACCTTAATTTTAGAAAGAAGTGATTGTCTATGCCAGTTCAAAGACATCTAAGTATTTAAATACTTACACAAAACATTGAGGATGGAACAATTCACCGTTGGAATTCACAATTTTGGCTCTGGGTTCAAAGCCGTTTTCACAGCGAGCACAAGAAATGCTCTCCATGTTGATCATGCTGAAGATTTAAAAAAAAATGAGATCAGATTGAAACCCATGTCATTGCAATTCTTGTGGCTTGTTAAGATTCACGCACTCGCTCACGTTCATTTCCATCTTGAACTTATTCAAGCACTTCAAGTTACGACTGTGAGAACCGATCCGCTTGTTAAATTTACGACATGAGAGCAAATACCAGTTCAGGGTTGCGGTAGTTCAGAGTGCGATATGAACGGAATCCTACTTCCTGTGTCACAATCATTTACACTAGAAACACTAGTCTTGTCCTTTTATGGGTTCTCTACCGGCAGGATAGTCAACTAAGTTGTGTCAGCTTTGAAATTGATTTTTTTTTTCAAGGGTTTGCCCAAAAGAATCAAATCCCATCTGATACATTTTGCTAAATCTTTAACTTCTTTAATTCCATGATTGAGTTGCTCACTTTTGGAATATCGGTATCAAGTCAAAAAAAAAAGTCAATTTTCCAGCTTTTGCCTGAAGGCAACCACAAGTTTGGTAAGCTTTGTTAGAAGGTTGAGGAGACAGATCAACCCTGGGACATTCTTCATTGTCCAATCAAAGCTGACTTAAGGAATACTCAAAATGCTAATAACTTGGCCCTTCATACACTCTATTGTGTCTTTTTCCCATTGGAACCAGAAAAACTTTTTGTCAGGTTCAGATTATGTCCCTTTAGATTTGATCACTAGATGGCGCAAGACAGCCGAAATCTCCAATTTTACCTCGAACGCAGCGTGTCCAAAGTACTTCTAAACCTTTCATTTTGATTCGATTCCAAGGTCTGGGAGAACCCTCTGCCAAGTTCTGGTTTGTTCCTCGGTGGTAACTCGGGTGGAACCACTTGCTTTTTCTTCAGTGAAGGTTTGGCATACAACGTGTTTTCCACAAGATAGTGCAATTCCGACAGACCAGAATTCGATTTTAAGACTGGTGACGAATTCTCAAAGTGTCCACCCATATTGAACGACTTGTCGTTGATCCTCTTCCGTCTAAGCTGCACTTGTGGTTCTTCGTTTGGGATGAAATTCAAGATCCTGGGCACATCGTAGTCACTCTCTGGTTCCTTATCTCCAAGGGCAATGGGGGATTTTGGGTGATCGTAGAGTTTCTCAATCAACAACTGATCAGCCAACCTCAGGAGCTCCGTTGGCGATTCAGCCCAATGATTGACCTTGAGTCGACGGTGTTCTGGAGAATATGAGTCATCTTGGGGCTGCTGTTCCTCGTGCGAGATGTTTAGAGAAAGGTGCCTAGTTCCAATCATTTCGGTCCTCTGTTTTCCAACTGTCTCCTCGATTTTTGAGCTTTGACTTGGGCACTTTGTCGAATGGACTGAAGGCGATAAGGCTCACTTTGTAGCTGTTTCTCTTGAAGGCCACGAGACTTGTGTCGTCGGAGAGGTAGAATTTATCTCCTTTTGTTATCAAAATGAGGCTTTTATCGACTCGCCCTTTTACCGCAAAAGCTCAATCTTCAATTCTCATTCAACGAACACATGCCAAACAAAGGCGTTTAACGGAGTTTTGGAGGGATTTCTGACTAAAACATCTGGGTGAAACTTAATCCTTCAGGTAAGACCAATCTCTAAAGTGATATCGACAGGTTCTTGACAATATTTGAGTATTGTTTCTTTGACTTCTTCGAATTGAGTTTGCCCTCTCTTAAATACGAAAATGTATATGATTTTAAAAATCATACGACATCCTTAGCTATAGTTACCAATGCAACATTTCTTTTATCATTGTGCACAATTATTTACTTCAATTGCTTACAATTCAAAATATATTACTCATTGGAAAAACCTTGTCAAATTTGAAAATGTGACAACTAACGGCCTTCAAAGATTTGTAGTAATGGGGTCAAAAATGTACTTAGTTTTTTCGATTTTGGGGTAAAAAACGTTTAGTTTCTAAAATTTAGTATTTTCAGGTAACTTTAAACAAAACTACATTTTTACTCAAAGAGCTCTCTCTACGAGCTTGTAACTGAACCTAAAACGCCACTTTCGGGGCGCTGTTTTTCAAACTGAACGATAAATTTAACAATTAAACTTTCAACATTGCATATTTTCCTCCCTTGCCAACAAATTTTTTATGTTGGCTGAGATACTAGGAAAAGTAAATTTTGGCGAGGGATGGATCGGACCAATATTTTTTGGTTCCGGGTCAGGGTAGGTTCCATGACTTCTCGGATCAAATAGGTTTGCTTCTGAACCGAATATAGGGTCTTGTGGAAAGGTTTCCAGGTAGAGTAAAGAAAAACTTTAAGGTGGATGATTGGACTTCCATGTAACATTTGTCCCAATTTTATGAGTAGAGTCCTCAGAGGTCAGACTCCGGTTCGGTTCCTGGGTTTTCGGATCCGACTCACGATGAGCCAGCCTCAGAACCGATCAGGACCCATGACTCATTTTTGCTCGACGCTCAAATCTGAATGTTGAATTTACTCTAATATTTCTTTTTGCTGAAAAAGTTTACATTCTTTATATCAATCAGTCAAAAGCATCTGACAAAAAACTGTCTTTGTTCAAGTTTACGTGAGTAAAGAAAATAGGGAGCTCAAAACTTTCGAGTCAGGAGTATGCAACCAATGGCCCACGGCCCACATTTGGGGTCCCCGGATCTATGTAGATGCCCCAAAATTATGGGGCCGAGAGCCGTTATTACAGTAATGTGCTTGTGGGCCCACTTCCCTGTGATCGCTTTTTTATTGGAACCCCTCTCTCTATTTGAGAGGGGCGTGAAAAAATGTTCTAATCTAAAGTAGTCCGCTGCCTCGTTTGGTGTGCTCATATCAAATTTCTATTTTGACGCAACCTTGAGCGGTATTTGATTCCATTTTTTAGTCATTTGGCAAACTCGTTGCACTGTAAACAAACAATGGGTTGCATGTTAAGGCAAAAAAAAAGTTTTAGAGGATACCACAGTCAGATTAGCGGTCCCCGACTGATAACTTGAGAGTATACTTTAGGATCGTTAATCTGACTTGACTTTGGTTTGCCCTAAAATTTCTACATGCGTTAACATCCGACCCAATATTGGAACTTGTTCTGATCTTACCCTGGTAAAGGGGACATTGCTTAGAATAACCGCTTCCACAACCCCAAATCCCTTGGGCTGCTGTCAATCCCACTGCAATAGACCAAAGGAAATCACATGAACAAATCCCCAAAGATTGAATTGGGATGTCTCCAGGTGTGCACATGACACACACTCACAAACACATTTTGGTTGACACCCACACAAATGGAGCACACCTCAATTGCTGCTCAGGTATGGATAACTAATCAGAAATCAACATGGAGGAGTTGGAGACATTCAAGATGGGATTAGTGCAAAGGGCAAGAGGGGAAATCTAATGGGCTATGTATGCTATGACTATGACACCCCAGGAATGGTGTTTGTGGAATTTACCTCTTCTTCCTGGTTGGGAATCGTGCTCTTGTGTGGAATGGCTTAAATGGATGTGTTTATCTTGGCCTTGAGCGTAAGTTGTGGAGTCAGATTCGTACTGAGCTTGTTCAGGTGAACACAGACAAAGATAGAGTTTCCAATCACCCAAAACATGGGCTTTAGGTCAGCTGTTAACTGCACTTATTCTAATAGCTATTCTCGAGCCTGTCTATTTGTTCCTTAATTTTGTATGCTCTAGCTTCTAAGTTCAGTCAGTAACATGAAATTTGCAAGAAAATATGTTGTGCTTTAATGAATTGAAATTGTTTTGTATATATTTTTGAGGTGGTTTATCATGTGTGTCTTCAGAGACCTCAAATAGACATGTGGAACATCTTGTAAATGTGGACAGCAAGTCAACTGAAATATGATGATAGACTTGTGCAAGACGTGCCAGCAAGAAGTGATTTGATTTTGATTTGATTTACTCATTCTTCTCAAATAAAAACCGCAATGTTTCCGACATTAATGAGTGCCATTCCAATGTTGTCGGTGTAATCAAAGAAGTTTGGGAATTCATTCAATTGCAACAAAACAGACCTATTTTTCAGTCAGTTGAATTAACAACATGGTTGTTTACCACACTTAAAGTATGCTCGTCAAAACAGGAAACACTTCAGCTTTTTTATTGACTTTGATAGTTTCGTCAATTCCAATTCCAATTTTTTTATTTGCTTCCAAGTCTGTTTAGCAAAATGATGCAAAACCCACTCAGCTTACGAGTGACTTGAAAGGGGATGAATCCTGATGAAACCAATGTAAACTAGAGTAAACTAGCAATACTCTTTAGTAACGTTTTATTTCAAGCTATCATTCAATAAATCAGCCTGTGTCTATTTATCATGAAGGAGGGTAATAAAAGTCTCTATATGGTCCTCTAACGAACAGCTGACTGGGAGGTCACAGTTCATAAGATTAGGAGGTCACCGTACTAATACAGCTCCCAAAATTGAACACTGACACAAAAGTTTCACCCATTTTCGAACTTCCGAATAAAAATTGGACACATTAAATTAGAAATTTTGTGTCACAAAGCTCAAAGGTTGCATGTGTTTTCTCTGTTACCAGTTCCGCTTGAAGGACTCTATAGGTGACTGAACTTCCCCAAAATTTGCGGAAATGTATGGATGGACTTGAAACTAACTAACATATTCATTTTTATCCATTTCAGTTCAAGTGCAACACCAACCTTGCACAGAAGGCACCTTCTATTCTACTTTATGATTGCACTCTATGGTAGAACTCCATCATCAAGCTATTTATAAGAGAAGCACGCCCGCTGCAGACATTGAAAAGGGGGAGGAAGCACAGCGCTCGCCTTCGATTGAGGCACATTTTTGAGCAAACAGCTCCAGAACGAGCAACTCAAGGACGGACAAGAGCAGGCCAAAAGCGCGGGAAATTCGAAGTCAGACTGACTAGTTGTAATGCCGTTCAATTGTTGCTGATATCTGTGGTGTTTTACTAGGTGAATAAAGTTGTAATTGTGTTTTCAAACAAGCGAGATATGATAATGACTTTGTTGATTTGTGGGAGGGAATGTTTACTAGACACTAAATAATAGTTGCTCTTTATCACTTGGAAATTGCTCACGTGACTTGTTTTTTAATTTTCCTTATTGTGTAAAATATAACCAATTCAGTTGACCAGTATTCTTGAAGAGATTATAATACAGAGGATGTCGACCTGTGTATTAATTGCTTTTAAGATGGTATGGTTCGCAAGTTTCATATTTTTGGATAATTGTTACAACATTCTTATTTCACGCAAGTCAACTTTGGAGACAAATTTCCATTCAAACTTTGAATTCGTACCCCAAAAAAACAAGAAAAAATAGTTAGTCTGGGATTTACCAATTATCCGCAGAAAGATATCTATCTACAAAAGAATGAAGAAAAAAAGGTTTCTCAAAGTTTTGAGAAAGCATTAAATTTTGTTTTTGTACGTAGGGTTTTTCGTTTAAAGCTGTTATTGTTAATTCATATTTAACCAAATTTCAAGCTCATTGTTTTAGATATTAAATAAACAAGTACCCCAATCTCAAATTTGATTAATTATGTGAGATCTCCGATTTCAAATTTCGTTTTTTATCTTTTTATAATATTAATTCGTCATAATTAATCTTACTTTGAATAAAATTGAAAATAATTTGATTAAGATTAGTCTTTAATTTTCAATTTAATGAAATGTAATAACTTCATACTAATTACCAATAATCTTGACACATAATTGCGATTACGGGGTTGTGAAAGTTCAATTATATCATATGTCTGTTATTCTGCAATTTTATTATCATCTACGATCTCCTCCAGTCACTAAAATAAGGCCTTTTCGGTCTCCGATCAAATTCAATGGGTCTCAAGGATGTTATCTAATTCCCTTGATACGACCGAATTATCTCTGAGGAGGTCAGTTTGTGAGATCCTGTAAATAAGTTAACACACAAGATAAAGCCTCTCAGGAATGTGGTGTTTTTAAAAAATGAATTGTGATGGGTAAAAATACATAATGGTGCTAAACAACCAATCTCTTAACTTGACATGGGAGGATCTACCAGATGGTCCGTGGAGATCCCGTGATGATTGCCTCACTTGTGACCTTGATTTTTGGGAAGTGTCACCAGATGATTGGATCATCAAACCAACTTGGGAAGTGACCTTAAAAGTGTCTGTGCTCTTTTTGGTGTGCTTCATTGGAATCTTGGGCAATCTCTCCATCATGATTATTATGGTCAACCACAAGATTTTACTTCTGAACAGAGCCAATTTATTGTTATGGAATATGTGCGCATCGGACTGTCTGAACCTAATCTTCAACCCATTGTTGTACCTCTTCAAACAAAACGTCATTTTTAGGTTCTATTATCTCGGAGATTTCATTTGCAATATCACTCCGTTCCTCATTGGTAAGTGTCAATGAAAATCATTGAAGCTGTTTCTTTTGATCCTGTATTTTTCGGATCGAGATGTTTGAAGTATGCAATTGAATTCCACCCCAAAGCTTTTCATATCAAACAGCAAAAATCTAGTAACGTAAACTTAAAAAGCTATCTAGTGTTGCCAAATTCAAATTGTGTTATAAAAAACTGGATCAATATGTCTGAAACAAAAAAAAAGCGAAAATCAACTTGACGTCACTTCTGTCCGCATTTGGTCTCGTTTGACATAACCAGGCCCACCAGATAGTTGTAAATTACATTTTACAATGTAATTACCAAAATTACATAAATGGGGAAAATTTTACATAAATGTGGTTTAATTGCCTGTTTCAATGGAACTATTATGGAAAAAAAATATGACAAAGTCAAGATAAAGAAGCGAGAATATGCAGCGCATTACTTTTGTCACTAGGAATATTTAGTATATCATCAGGCCCACTAATCGGTTGCAAATGACATTTTACATGGTAGTTACAAAAATGTGCAATTTTTGTCCAAAACTGCAAAAACTGGGAAAATTTGGGAAAAAAATTGGAAAATGCCTATTCTGTTGAGAATGATCTACAAAAAGGATGTCAAATCAAAATACAAATGGAGGCGATTAAATTTTTAACAATCAGACAAAATATAATTATTTTAGCATCTGTTCCTACCTAAGAAACAAAATTTAGATGATGCAAGTATGAAAAAGGTTAGTTTTTGAGGATTTGAGGAAATATGTGACTAAATTACCAAAAAATTACCAAAATAACTACCAAAAAGTCCGATTTTGTTACATTTTTTTTTTCAAAAAACTACCAAAAATAATACATTTTTCGGCGAATTTTTTTACATAAATTTGGTGGCCCTGGACATAACCGCCAAACTGATAATAAATTCAAACTTTTGGCCACATGTAAAAGGTGTAATTCTGACTTAAGTTTTGTCGGTCTTAAAGTCAAAAAGGAAAGGGAATGGTGAGAACAAAAAAAATGGTGGTCATTTACATTTCCAAACTTTGATGGCCAGGAAATTTTGAACAGGCAAACGAAAGAAAGGAGTTTCTCTGCTTATCCTGAATTTCCTGGCAACCTTTGAAAATTCAAATGAGTTTCAGAAGCTTGATTAGTATTCTTGCTCTCATCAGAAAGACACTTTCCCAATTTGCCTCTTGAGTGAGAAAAACATAAAAGGCAAACCCTATTTTGCTTCACTTTTAAGCTAGAATTACACATACAGTAATATTACGTTGCCAATCCACGCTTGTAACTCGTTAAAATACCCGATTTTCGGAATGGTGCTTATAGTTGAAATGAAGACATATCTGTCTTGAGCACCTGCTATTTTACATGCTTTATTGCTAAGCATGTGTATTCGAACTTATGATTTAATTAGACAAGGTACAACTCGTCAAAATCCAACATTTTTGAAAGTAAAACATATATTGATACTTGGCGAACCGTTGTTGAGACAAAATGACAATATTTGATGTCAGACGTGTTAGCTTTAGAAGGTACTGTTGATTTTCAGGTTAATCTTCATTTCAAGTTTTTACTTTGACACTGAAATTCAACTTCGATTCTTTAATTCTTGCAAGCATTTTTGCTAAAGTTTTCAAATCTAGCACAAAGCCTTTTTGCATACATCGTGTAAAATCTCCTTCAAATTGTTTTGTGAGAGATCTGGCATTTATGTCATTTTTACGTCCCTGCTTTACCAAATCTCCATTGGAACTGAAATAGTGCGAGCTAAAATTTTCAAAAGTTTTAAAAGAATGAAGAAGAAACCGACAGAAGTGTCTAGACGACCTCAGCTCATAAGAAATTACAATCAAAGAACAATCGAGCAATCTCTTGCTAAAAACTGATTAACAGCAACAACACTTTACTCATGGACAGCTAGATATTAGGCCCTATGTTAGAGCAGACAACATTTATTTCAGAGTATACCATAATGAACTCAGATTAACGTCTGTCTCTACAACTTAAGATTTTATTAATACGGTTGGAGGCTAACAATGGCGCAATGATGCCTTCTCAATGCAATTTAGATAAAAAGACAAGGTAAACTTTTAGTAACAATTGTGAGCAATCTTTTGGGTTAAAATATAAATGAAGAAAAAAAGATCCTGGTGCATTATGTAATTATTTGATAACATGTAGTTTGGGAACAATTCAATAGAAGCAAACAACATTAGATTTTAAATGTGAACTTCATATAAAGCAAGTACCACATAACAAAAAGACCAATTCTAAATTAGTCAAACCAAGAAAATCATGCCAGAGTTGGCATTATGTTGCTTGGTTAACATAACACGACTTAGCTACAAAACGTGAACTAAGAATATTAGGATAGAAATTACACTAAAGGAAATTTGATTTAGCGAAAATGTGCTCTCCAATATTAGAACTCTCATTTTAAGTTTTAGCTTCAAATAATAATAACACTATGATTACGTAGATTGAATTGAAATATACCAAGGAACATTCCCTCCCCAACACAATTTGTACAAAAGAAATGAAAATTCATTTGTATTTTGGTCTGGAAGTTGTTTAGATGGTTTTAAGGAATCCCATCATTTATAATGATAAGTTACAGAGATTTCTTTAGCATGCCAATAACCTGAGCATTTAATTTCTTGGACCATTGCTCTGCCATCTGAACTTGTTTTGTAAAGACAAGCGCCATTTTTGTGGTAAGATACAACCCTCGTGTACAAGAGGGAACAGTATTTGAGATTTGTTGACAAGCCTCGAACGAAGGCAGCTGACCAGCGGATTTTTGTAAACATCGATCGGCGGTGCGCTTGCCAATTGACAAACGTAAAACAGCTTATAAAAATTTGAGGTTCATCAGTTGTAAGCTGTGAACATGTTTTTCTTGTTTTGATTTCCATAGAGTGACCGCACATCATGCGATGAAATCTGCCTCCTCTCTATCGTAGTTGAAGACGAGCTTGATAGAACAAGTTTTTCAAGAGCCGAAAACTCGAACCCTTATTTCTTGCAAGTTGCTTGAACAGTTTTTCTCTTTGTTTTGATACTGTCGTTTATTCAGCTAATGCAAAGTCAATCCACGAATAGTTGAGTTTATTTGCAATGCGAGTGTAACTCCCACTTGTACAAACGCTCTCTACCATATTTGTTATTTAATTTGGGATATTTGGGAGCGACATTTTTCGTTCTGGTTTGTTCTGACTCACTTAACAACACTTTTTGTGCATATTTTTCTACATTTTTGTGTATTTTGCTTTGCATTTATTGTTCTTGTTCAGTCTTTTGCAAATCTGATTAATTATGGAAACCTTTTTTCATATTCAACTACCAAAAAAATTTATTTCGCCCTTTTTCAGTTACTTTCATGTTGGCCAGTGTATTAAGCCTGACCACAATCAGTATTGTCAGATTTCTCGGGATCCGCTTCTCGAACAGAGGTGAGTTTCGGCTCTCATTTGCCGTGGTTTGCGTCCTCATAGCACTCATTTGGGTGATTGCCTTGGTTGCTGCCATTCCAACAATCATTTTCCGTCGATATTGGGTAAGGGATGCATGAAAAATTGCATGAAATCTAAAGGTTCCGAGGTCAAATTACGTGGAATGTTTCCATAGACAAGACAGTGGGCAAACCTCATTGAGACGAATTGTGATGATCAAGGCGAGTCATCGGACCTGATTAGGATCTATTGGTTGGTTCTGTTGGGGCTTTTGGTATGGATTCCAACCATTGTTATGGTTGTCTGCTACTTTCTCATCTTCAAACAACTCAACGCCAGCAAAAATAGATTTCCCTACATGTCAGGTAAGTAGGTAAAAACTTCAATTTAAAGATACACACACAATGGGCCAAACAAATTTAGAAAAGCTAATTGAATACCAAGGTCCTTGAAATGTTGTTAGTCAATAGGGTTGGGATATTAATTGTTAGTTATGAACATTCCTTCCAGTTAGCATGTCTCCGTTGAATTGACATATGCTCATTTTAAAAAGGGAACGAAGATTCTTCTACTTGTACTGAGTACGACTGGAAAATCCTTTACTCATTGCATTTTTCAAAGGTCGTCATAAGCATCAAGTGACCCCCTGGAATTAAAATTTTGCGTCAATGTGTGCCCTGGTGGTTACAAATAATCTGGCAAATACCAAACAGAGGCCATAAATATGTACGTGGGGTATCCATACTATAGGTAGACTGGGCCTGTAATTTGTTAAATTGCACCGTTTTCGGATTTATGCCAAAACTCGAAATAAAGATTTACCTCTTGTGAGCACATGTTATTTCACAAATTTTGTTGTCAGACAAACCTGTTCGAAGCTATGATTTAATTAGACAAGGTATGTTGGGTGACCCCTGCACGTTTCAAAAAATGGACGTCAAGAGCGAGAAACTCGTCAAAATTCAATATTTTGTAAATGAAAGATGTTGCTCATTATCATATTTTTTTGTTTGGTGAACATTTGTCCAGATCAAATGATAAATTTCTATTTGCGACAGCTTAGCCTCCAAAGATACATCATTTTTGTCATGTTGCTCGCTCTCGACCCTTATTTTCTATGTATACATGGGTCAACCAACATACCTTGCCTAATTAAATCATAGATTCGAGCAAGTTTGTCTAAGAACAAAATTCGTAAAACAACATCTGCTCACAAGAGATAAATCTTCAATTCCATATTTTCACAAATTCAAATATCCTGCATTTAAACGAGTTATCAGCTCAGTCTACCTCTAAACTGGATATCCCTCGTATTTTGGAACAAACGTTTTTTGGCTGTTTGATCCATTGTTTGAGCAAAGAAGTTAATTGTGCATCTTAAAAGTTTCATCCATCCTAGTCTTCGAAGATACAACTTACTATTTCCAAAATGTTATTGTTATTATTATATAACTACTATTGTTATTTATGAAGTAACGAGAAAACTGCGTATGATACGATAAAGATGTAGTTAATGTGATAAAGGATTTTATTATTTACTATATAGACATCAGGAACATCCTGTTATCTTCTTGTTTGCCTCAGAATCATCGGTTTTAAGCACGGTAGACATTCAAGCCTCGTTGACTTTTTTCCACCATTGTCATAAAACTTCTATTTGAAGTGAAATCACTTCATTTTTGGGCTGTTTTATGGAGATATTATTAGACTTTAGGCAATACAGACCTTAGGAGGGGAGATGGTTGTAGCGCAGTTGACTAATGCGCGA
>JAAGOF010000169.1:0-11465 GCA_010645155.1 Tigriopus japonicus
AGAGAGGTCGGGGAGGAGAATCGAACCTGGGACCTTTCTCACTACAGGAAACTGCGCTAACCACGACACCACGTCTCCTCCCTTGGACTTGTTTATTGATTTAAAAATGCAATGTTTAATTCACATCAAAAGATAGTGCAGTTTTTTCGTGTATGAAAGTTGTTTTGGTTGTGAATGTCTAATCTCAATACAAATGTATTTTTTTGTTTTTTTGAGGTTTATGTATTTTGGGTAGGTCTGCTTGAGCATTGATCATTCATTCATTTTCCTCAATTTTGCTTGAAATTTTTTTTCTAACTCAAATATTCGAGCAAATATCTAGTTTTTCCTTGAAACAGCCGAAATTTTTCAAAAATCGAGGAAAAACAAATAAATATTTGATGAATATCTTGTATTTAAAAAAAATATTTCCGGGACCTAGTGATTAGTGATCCCGTTTTTGTTTAAATTCATGGAATTTCTTCAATTATCGACGGAGCTTCTTAAAGTTACCCAGCCTTATCACGCAACCTACTTCCCATGTTAGAACTACACATACAGCTAGAACTAGTAAAAACTTCAGTTTGGAAATGCCCTCCTTATGTGGCGTGCTCTGTTCTACTGCCAGTGGCACCTCAGTCCCCTTGGATCTTGCGATGGGCTTTCCTCATACTGTATTAGAGGTTTGGTAAAGAGAAAGCCCAAAACGTAACAGGGTTGCGTTCTACAATATTTGTACTTAAAACATCAAACTCTTTCAAAAAAGAAATTCCTTGGACAAGGATATTTCTTCAAATTGTGTACACTTTTTTTGTTGGTTTTCATTAGAACTATATTTCAATTGATTCATGAACTTTCCTTGGCTGTCCCAACGGAAGGTAGGGTTTCTCCGTTAGCTTTCACTTTCCAATCTCAAGAGGAACACAACCATTCTCCACCATTTAGGGTAGAGGCGGGTTAGCGACAATGTCTGCCAATGACACACTTCCCAAGTCCTTAAAATGGACCTGTGATCCTGCCATTGGACAATTGATCAGTTGCATGGACGCATTAGGTCCACATTATCGAACTGAACATCTAGACTCAGATCCTGTAGAGGACTTTGAGGAAATCCTGCACCTGTTATCCAAACGCGAACTCAACTCTGTTGTGAAGATCCATAACATCATTTTGTTTTGCAATCAAGAGCAATGTCCGTGTGTTTCCAATTCTTGTCAAATTGCGATCGAGGTCATGGAGGATGTCAGACCTCTAGCCTTGATGATCGAAGAGTGTCGAGAGCTTTACGCTATTCTCACTACCCCACATATCCGTGTAAGTTCCATTTTTATTAGATTTGCATCAAAAGACATTTGGTGCTTTTGTAAGATGTGATTTCAAAACAATCAAAGGACGCTCTGTCGTAATTATGACAGGCGTAGGAATACCAAGAATAATCTCCCTTTTTGGGTTGTTTGGGCATAATGACATTAACCATGTTCAGATTATGCGAAGATTTTACTTTAAAATTTGAACTCGAAAAAAACCTTACTTAGGCCAGGGAGGCCTTTAGCTCAAGAAGGAACATGAACGAAGCTAGGCCACTAATTGTTTTTTTCTTTGCGGGAAGATTTAAGACCAAAAATGATATTTCGTTGCTCAGGGGATATCAGTATATTACCAGGGTACATTTTTGCTTTTCTTTGCGATCTTTTCAATCCAAAATGCTAAATTCTTCACTACATAAATTGCAACTTTCCGAAAATTTGACTTAAATGATAATAGCTTAGTAATCCCATGGAAAATCCTCTTCTTTTTCTCACTTAATATTATTTCGGACCGCAACGGATCATTTATGATTATTCATTCAGTAAAAAATGGCCTAGCTTTGCCCAAAGTTATGTCCAATCCTCCGGTTAAAGCTTTCGATCGTTGCTTAGGCTGGGCTTGAAGCAAGGCGCAACTTGCAATTGTCCAAATTTTGGCTGCCTCAAACATACTTGGCCAAACTTTTGTGCCACTTAATATTTTATGCAAACACGTAAAAAAACACAAAAATTGTTTGCAATTTTTATTCAATTGTGTCGCAACTAGAGCGCTATAATAAAAGAGTACGCGCATGTGCCATTTTGGTCCCAAGACGTCGGTTCCATTGTACTGTGGTTCTTGGGTTCGACCTGTTTGAGGCAACTTTACCTATGTACTATTTACTATCAAATTGACGCTCTTGATCTCAGCTTACCTTTGAAAGCATAATGTTTGACCTTTTTAGCCTTTGAAGGTCAAGACGGGCCAAAAACATGAATGCCGGAAGATAACCTTCTCGTTCTCCTTAAACCTCGATGCGCGTTCAAGCCCAGTGCTGCTGTGAATTGACTCGGTAATGTCAGCTCTTGAAGAATCTCGTCGCTGATTTGCCTTGACTTTCTTACTTTTTAGGAAAACTAATTCTAACTGGATACGAAATTGATTGGTGAATATTTAGAACGTCAATTGAAGCCATTAGAGCGTTTTCCTTGTGCACATTATTGCATTGTCATGTGAAATGACTTTTTTGTTGAACAATTATATGGCAGCCCTGTTGACGTTGCGCATTCGTAGAAGTCGTCAGGTTGACAGTGCTACAGACTGTTATGACTAAGTTAGTAAAAAGTTTTGATATTTTGTACTCATAATGTATATGACAAAAGCTATTTAAAAAAGTTTTTGCAATTCACCTTTTAATTTTTGACTTTGTCACTAATTATTACATGAAACTAAAGAAGCTTTTTAGTATATATTATGAGTACTAAATATCGAAACTTTTTTTACAAAGTTAAGCATAACAGTCTGTACCACTGTCAACCTGACGACTGCTACGAATGCGCAACGTCAACAGGGCTGCCATATAATTGTTCAACAAAAAAGTCATTTCACATGACAATGCAATAATGTGCACAAGGAAAACGCTCTAATGGCTTCAATTGACGTTCTAAATATTCACCAATCAATTTCGTATCCAGTTAGAAATAGTTTTCCTAAAAAGTAAGAAAGTCAAGGCAAATCGGCGAGGAGATTCTTCAAGAGCTGACATTACCGAGTCAATTCACAGCAGCACTGGGCCTGAACGCGCATCGAGGTTTATGGAGAACGAGAAGGTTATCTTCCGGCACCCATGTTTTTGGCCAGTCTTGGCCTTCAAAGGCTAAAAAGGTCAAACATTATGCTTTCAAAGGTAAGCTGAGATCAAGAGCGTCAATTTGATAGTAAATAGTACATAGGTAAAGTTGCCTCAAACAGGTCGAACCCAAGAACCACAGTACAATGGAACCGACGTCTTGGGACCAAAATGGCACATGCGCGTACTCTTTTATTATAGCGCTCTAGTCGCAACCTTGATGTCTGTGAAACTGTCGTAGAAATATGGAGGAGGTCGATTCTAGAGACTCTCATATTGAGTCTGGCCATTGCAGGCCAGCACATGGTGCCAATGGTTTACGCTGGTGATTGGTATAGAGCATTTAGCTGAAAATTCAGCTGATGGTCTGTTTCTGACCAAAGTTTAATAATAAACCAGAGGTTATGGAGTTATGAGGACCTCTATTTGCAATAAGATGAATGAAACGATAAGGAACAAAAACAAAAAAAGAAGAAAGGTCTATAGGGCTAAAAGAAAAATGACACTCCGAAAATATTTGTGAGTCACCTGCAGTGAGTGTGCGCGATGGGGTTTAATGTGGGAACATGCTAAGTTACGTGATTCACAACCCGAATTTGCATTTTTAGGGAGTCAGTGGCAAAATTGCTCATTCAATTGCTTTGATTGAACAAGAGTATGATGAATCAAGTCACTTGACACCCTTGCTGTTGGATCAATGAAAAAGTGTGTTCTAAACAAATCTCCACTGACTGTACTGGAGTGGCATTTCTCTGTTAGCCCTCTAGAAAGGTCTAGCCACTCAGCGCATTTTCGTTTGTTTTAAAACAGCTATTATCAGCCCTCTAATCAGCCCTATTTAAGATCTTCCAGGATGCCATGAGCAATATTTTTTGAGCACTTTGAAGGCACTATTCCCTTCAGCCGACTGGTAACACTGCGCACGGCGTTTCAAATATATTGTTAGGTTTGAATCGAAATATCCAAGGACATCTTGGCTTTTTTGGACGCAAAATTCAATGGAAAACAACTGTACTTTTACTGTATTACATAAGTTTAAGTCCGGAGAAAAAGTTATTTACTTAAAACCCTATTAATTGTAACATTTTTTGATAAACTTAAATCCATATTTAGAGACTATTTAGTTTAGTTACCTGTTGAATTCGAATTGAAAAAAATACATTCATCAACAGCTTTTTGACCCCAAAAACCTAAAAAACGCTACTGTTATATCAAAAAAACAAGTTCCCAAAGATTTATGAAGTTTTTCAATGTCGCAAAAAACTGAAAAAAATGAGTTTGGAAGTTTATTTCAAAATAGCTCAAAATAATACATAATATCACTTAAAATGCACTTAAGCAAGATTTTTGGAAAAGATCCTTCACATCTATTTACAGTACACTTTTTTTCAGTAGGGTTTTGGTGTTTACAACTATGAGCGGTATTGCTATTCAGCAATTTTTCCGCCCTCCTACTATTCATCAGCTTTGCAACTTATCTAGGTTTATAGGTGTCGTCTGTTGGTATCCTCATGAAGTCGATTATTAGGGTTTGGTGTTGTTTTGCATCTTTTTTCTATTACGTAGTTTGACAAGTCCATCTCTAAGTTTCCTCTTTTGGCGAATTTTATAATCCTCTGCGGCTCTATGTTGTTCATGATGTACGTCCCCTCGTCAATAACATGGCTTTGGAGGTACTGGTCCCTTGTCTTCATTAATGAAGGGCATTTGCAAAGAAGGTGAAATGTTGTCTCTGGTTCGAGTACACTTTGTTTTGTGTTCAGTCAAAATTACAAATACATAAGTCTTACAGATTCATATTCAAATTTACGATTTCTTGAAAGACCATGGTCAAAATGGACTAAAATCGAAACTTGAAACATCAACCAAATTTCTCAAAATTTCCTAGTATTATTACCCAACTATATGTGTCTTTGACATTACAAAAGATTATTTATTGACAAATGTATGCTAGGTGCTCTTTAAGTGAGATTTTTTTAGCTATTTTGACATAAACTCCAAAACTCAAATTTTTCACTTCCTTTTGCGACATTGAAAAGCTGGATGAAATCCTTGGGAATGAATTCTGCTGCTGATGGATGTATTTTTATTCAATTCGAATTTAACAGGTAACTAAATGGTCTCTAAATGTGGATTTAATAGTTTGTCAAAAATGTTATTATCAGTAGGTTTTAGGTAAATGCCTTTTTCCCTGGACCTAAACTTATGTAATACAATAAAAGTAAAGTTGTTTTCCATTGAATTTTGGTTCCAAAAAATACCAAGATGTTTGGGTATTTCGATTTAAACATAAAATGCCATTTGAAACACCGTGTGCGATCAATAAAGCTTCCTCTTCCGGTGAGTCGGTCAAATAGAGATTAGAGACCATCAACTGATTAGTCCGGCTCAAGTGACATTTCTATTTCCAATGGATTGGAATACTTGGGGCATTTATTATCCATAGTTACTAACATCCATTAGCTGCATAGAGTAGAAGGTGGTCAGCACAAACTGTCAATCACATGAGATTTTCGTTCAAAGATTTTGATATAAAGATTCAGCTTCACCACTCTCAAGAACAAAGGTGCACGAAAGATATCCATTGTCTTATTGTATCTTGTTTCATTGTTAGTATGTATTTCTAGAGTCTTATGGCCTCCCATGATATCGTGGCACAAAGAGATTATATCCCCAAACTAAATCAGTTCCCGGAAGAGGTTGACGAGGATGAAGAGTCCATGAAAATTGTGCAACTCGTGAAGAGCCACGAAACAGTTTCGGTGAGTAAGTTTTGATGAATCCAATCAAATGAGGGACTTAATACATACTCAATATTTGATGAACCTATTTGGTGTAGCCTTGATAAAGAAATTGGACTTGTTATGCTCACAAATCTCCTTTTAGAGGAAGAGGACAATAACTAGGAATTACTTTATTTTAGAACGGAATGAAAGACTCGGAGCCTATAGTGGTAAGTTTAAAAAATCATGAAAAATCATTATATGAAATAGATCTGTCAATATCTGTCTCATCTTTTGGGGTTTATTGCCCTTTGTTCATCCATAGTCATTTGTGTTGTTCTTTCAGGGTGCTACAATAAAGGCCGACGAAGAGACGGGAAAAATATTGATTGCTCGAGTCATGCATGGAGGAGCTGCCGACCGATCAGGATTGATTTCTGTCGGAGACGAAGTCGTCGAAGTGAATGGAATAAATGTTCAAAATAAGAGCCCTGCGGATGTTTTGCAAATACTCGTAAGTGGTCCACATAAATACTCTTTAAATGGCTCGAGTGAAACAGTTTGTGTCACGAGTTTGCTGAAGAGACACCCCCGAGACGCATCTCTCAGAGAGTTTTTGCAAAAACTACTAAACAATTGTTAAAATTACCAATGAAAACTACGTAAAGTTCAGACTTTTGCCAAAAATTACCCCAAAAAAGAGGGAAAAACACCTAAAATGTTCTTCTTATTTATGGTCTTAATACGCACAGTTGTGAACCGCACGATGATGAAGAGATTTTTCGTCCAAAATGTTTCTTTTGAAAACTAACTTTGGCGGTATTGCAAATCAGCTGATGTAATTTTCTACAGGGTGGCTAATAAGTCTGGGACCACAGTTTTGGCATTGTAGATAATTCATTTCTAACAATTTAGCACACAATTAGCCACAGCAAACAAAAAACTGTTGGAAAAGAGCTATCTTAAACATATTCATAATAGCAGTCCTTAGCAGACAAAAATGGGCACATTTATTGAACAACTGATGCACTTGTAACACGCACAATGCAACCCATATTTTTAAACAAAAACATCTTCATGAGTTTTTCAAATTTCTCTCCCAAATTGTTCAGACAATGGCTTCTGATAATGGTAAACAAATTTGAGACAAATTTGAGAAAAGGTTTTTGCTTACATCAACATTGAGTTTGTAAAATCCTTTAAACGACAGTAGTTGAGCTTCAAAAAGAAGGAAAATCAGATCATGAGATTTTGAAAACTATGCAGATGAGTAATTCGATTGGAAAGTTTGTCAGAATTACACAAACCATTATGAAAATATAGGATACATCTCTAATATGGCAAGGAATGATTGCATATCTTTTCATAAGTGTCAGAAGCCCAAATGCCAGGAGCAGCAAAAAATCCATGACGTTAAGAAAATGGAAATGATGCTTCCTTCAAGCCCTGATCTTGATCCAATATATTTTAATTTGTAATCCATGCCTGAGTCCAGAGCCTGTAAAAAGTTCTGCAAGAATATTGGGGCTGTAAAGAATATCCTTGAGATCGTATGGACATTAATATCTGAATAGTTTGTGCGTGTTACACCTGCGTCAGTGGTTCCACAAATGTGTCCAATTAGTATGTGCAAATTGAGACTATTTTGAAAATATTTAACACGGCTCTTTTCCAACAGTTTTGGGTATGTTGTAACAAATTTTAAATTCTAAATTATTTCTAAATTATAGTCCTATAGTAAAAAATGTGGTCCCAGACTTATGAGCCACTCTGTACACCTAAGAACGCACAGCGAATCTGACGAGGGACTGGCGATTCCAAGTTTTTTCCCATTTAAACATAAATTCAATGCCTGTAGATTCCAGGAAACGATCTTTGTTTTACCTTGAGATACCTCTGCTTACACCTGGCTGATAAAAGGCTCAATTTATTAACTAGAAAATGAGACACATAATATAATACATTACCAGAAAGAAACATTGAAAACTATTTCATCTCTCTCCATGGAAAACGTTTTGAGATACTAAAAAAGTTTTTGGAACCTACTGAACGTATGATCACCTTTAAATTTTAGCCTATTTTATGCATATTTGGCATTTTTGTACATGCGACCTTAAACAATAATAATTTTGGAATGATGATTTATGTTAATGAATATGTAAAATAACTTAGGATCTTCAAAAACTCAACATGAGAAATGTACAAAAAATCAACGACACGTTTCAGCAATTGAAATAGAGTTTAATGTTCAATTCCTGCTTTATGCAAGATGTTTCTTGAATCTTTTAACATGAAATATTAGAATATGGAAAGTCTCCTAAGAATCTGGGACTCTGTGAATAAAATTGTGAATAGAATTTGATAACTATATTTTTGTTGCCATTCTGGAATTTCTTTACCTTTCTGGCAATGGAATTTGCCTAATTTTCCAAATGAATCTGTTTCATTTGCCTCCTTTTATAGTGTATGATGGGCTTGGATTTTTTTTTGCGTTCACAATCTATCATTACTTTCATTTTAGTCCACAATTTCATGATTTTGTGTATGGTTTCAAAACTGTTATGTTAATTTGGACCAATTTAGGCATGAATAGATTATATTTTTTCAAGAGCAGATAATATAAAATTATTTTACTAAACTTTAACGTTTTAAACTTCAGCCATTTATCCATCCATGACATTTTTCCTTCATATTCAAAGCAAATTTCTTTTTTTTGTTGTTGTTGTTGCGGATTTTCTACTACCGCTACAAGGAATGCGATTCCCTATAAACAAGGATTTCTCCCGACAATTTCAATCCGATCCCCAACACGATTCGAACCTACGCCGTCAGGGGAAGCACTTACACTCGGCTCTTATAAGAACGCATTTGTACGCGCGGCCACTCTGTTAAAACATTTACAGAAACATGTATGAGAAGTACATCTCACTATTCTCCCAACGTAATCATGTTGGATTAATCCGGATTAATCCAGTTGAATTAATCCTCAATCCAAATTTTCAAAATACGGATTAATCCGGGAAACCCTAGCTGTGCCGTACAACCGAAGACCCAAAAGTGTACAAGCCAATTAATGAAGTATACTTAAAGTATGCAAGCACAAATAAAAACATATGATCTGTAACCCGTTGGTTCCTCGTTTTCTAGCAAATGGCTCAGAACACGATCACGTTCAAGTTGATCCCGAATGAAGGAAAACCCGTTATTAGAGAGACTCGAGTGCGCCTTCGAGCTCTTTTTAGCTATGACCCATCCGAAGACACTTTCATACCCTGCAAAGAGGCCGGTTTGAGCTTCAACAAAGGAGAAGTACTTCATATCGTTAGTCAGGATGATCAGTTTTGGTAAGTCAAGGTATGTGTTTTAAGGTCTGCAAAAAGACCTTTATTACCGTACGTTTATGACGATTCCGTAGGTGGCAAGCCAGAAAGGAAAACGATCGGAACATGAGAGCGGGTCTCATTCCCAGTCGAATCTTGCAAGAAAAACGTGTACTTCGCATGAGGGACGAAATGATGTCAAATCAGAACTCTGAAGGTGAGTGAGTGTGCTCGAGAGGCCCCAATGACCTTCGTGCTTGGGAAAGATGATAAATCTAGATAGTCTCATTGTACGTGTTGCTAATGAAGACGTCCTTCAATGTCCTTTTAGCCACTCTCTCCACGCCCCCATTGTTTACTTGTGGATCAGAGAATGATTTCGTAAAATGCTATGCTTGTAGCGCAGACATGGCCCTTGGCGAGTTGAACGAGCAGGCCAAATTATGCTCACAATGTACCACGGAACTACCCAATACTGTAACTGACCAGCTCTGTAGCTACGGAAGACGAATAGGCGAAAGAAGCCCTCCTCTTGTTAAGAAGTGTTGTCCTGCTAGGCGAACTAAAAAAGTTATGTATACCTTAACAGAGAGTGAAGACTTTGATAGAGAAGAAATTCCGACCTATGAAGACGTGGCCAGGTTGTTCCCGAGGCCGGGATTCTTCCGACCGATCATCTTGATTGGACCCAATGGCGTGGGGAGACATGAATTGAAAAAACGCCTTCTTGCTATTGATCTGACTCGATTCTCCTCTGTTATTCCTCGTGAGTAAAGTAAACGTGATTTTACTCCGATGAACCCTTCAATAGCCTATCTTGAATTGATATCCACTCTCTGTTTGGAATTGTTACTTTTAGATACGTCACGGCCCCCGAAAATGGGCGAGATTCATGGGATGGACTATTATTTTGATACACGGAGTAAAATGCTAGCCGACATTGCTTCCGGGTTATATCTGGAACATGGTGAATTTAAAGGCAACATCTATGGTACGCGAATAACGACCATCATTGAACACATTGAAAAGGGACTGCAACCCGTTCTGATTCCGCACCATCAGGTAATTTTTTATCCTCATTAACGAACGCAAAAGGATGATTTATAACCACGGTTTTTTTCTTGTTTTTCTTTACAGGCGTTGAAAGTGTTAAGAACGCAAGAGATCAAGCCATTCACGATTTATATTAAACCGCCAGAACGAACACGCCTTATTCTATCCAGGAAGGAAAACATTGGAACTTCAAAGACTTTCACGGTAAACGTTCTCATACTCATCACATCTGTCATCAATAAATTTTTTGAGGATTCGTCACAAATTTAGGTTTGCTTTCTACAATTTTCAATAAATTTCAGGAGTCTGATTTTGATGAAATGATCCTCCAAGACAAAAGGTTGGAGTTCCATTATGGTCACCTATTCGATTCAACCGTTGTTAATGATGATATCGATGTTGCTGTTGAAAATATCTTCCGAGAGATCTCACGTTTGGACCAGGATGCTCAATGGGTTCCTTCTGCTTGGGTCCAGTAAAACAAAATTTGTTGTTCAATCTCCAGCTCTCTTTTATCTTTTGAAATATGAACTCTCTGCCTAAATATTAACCGACTATGTTCATCTTTACCATGTGTTTTTGTCAAACTTTGCAGTTTTGCCTGATCTGCACGTTCAAGAAAAAAATTGTGTTATTGGTAGGCCTGGGAATTTAATGCAAAGGACTTTTTTGTCATTTTTGGCCTTTTGCACTAATTTGCATTTTGAGCACTTATTTGCATCGGTTTGCAATTTGGAGGGAGGCTCCTTGGGAAAATGAGCAGAAAAACGTCATTTCAAGAGTGGTTTAGGGATCAAATACGATTTTCAGAATTATTTTTTTGGAAATTTGATTTACGAGGGGTATCCAGACTAGAGGTATACTGGGCCTATAACTTGTCAACAAGTGCGATTTTTAGATGCTTGATAAAGAATTGAAATCAAGATTTATCTCTTATGAGCAGGTGTTATTTTACATGATTTGTTGTGAGGCAATCAAGTTCGAACTTATGATTTAATTAGACAAGGTATGTTGGGCGGCCCCTGTATACAGAGTGGGGCAGTAGTATTGACAATCATTTTTGAACGCTTGTTTCTCCTAAACGCGCGATCAGATTTCAAATTTCCTGCTATTTTCTGGAAAAGCCATCTAAGTTCTACAGATGTTGTAAAAACGTTTTTTTTTCGTGAACAACAAAATGAAGTGAAGGCCCAAGAGCAAAAACGTAAAGTAATCCAAGAATTACACCTGGCTGGTAACACCGCCAAGGACATC
>JAAGOF010000016.1:25756-37029 GCA_010645155.1 Tigriopus japonicus
ATCGTGAGGTATAAACGCTGTCGAGATGATCTCCATTTCATGTAGCAAATTTGCGCTACTACACCGTGAAAAATGCCTTTTCAATCAGAGTTCATTTGAGTGTGAACCATTGCTAGCATCATCATCATCATCTTCGTTATTATCATCATCAGTCCGGCTATCCACCTCTCGTGATCTCGTTTCGAGATCAAGTTGATCGGAGATCCGACTTACCAAGTAGAAACAAAAGTTGTGGGCAACATAGACACTGTGAAAAGATTGACAAGTGGTCAAACATTTATTTGTCATTCTACTTATAGCATTTTGGAGGAGATTCTCTCATAGCCAATTTGTTTCTCCCTCCATATCATACATCTTATAACGATTAAGATTTTGTTTTGGATCAGACCTATCTTTGGAGAGTATCTTCTTCACTTTTTCTGGAGTTGCCATGATTTCGCGTGTTCTTTTGTAACCATCACGCCAAGGAGCCCCTCACGTCAACGGGTGGCCAAATGGAATAAAACAAAGTTAATCTGATATGTTTTGATGAGAAAATTGGCGCTCTATTCAAAGAAGATTCGTAAGCCAAAGAGGGCTACGACGATATCAATGTCTTCAGCAACTGCCCGATTCCTGTCAAATCATGCCCGTGACTTTTCAAGATGGTGGCGGCCATTGACTTTTCAAATATGTTCCAAACATTGTCGTTCTGCGCCAAAACACTGGCCACGCTCGCTCATGTGCCCGTCATTTCTAATCCAAGGGACACACTGTTCACGATAGAGCAAGACAAAATTGATGACAAGATTCAGAGTGAGTGAACTACCACGGGATTTATTTGTTGACATGCATGAAATTGTCCTTTGGCCAAATGCCATGACATCGTCCTCTGCCTTTGGCGTGCCAGTCAAATGGAAGAAAGAAGGTAAAAGATTGAAAGAGTGTCGGACAATAAATCTCCTACACGTGAAGGCCTCCACCTCCTTCTTCTTTTGGGTTGTGGTTGGGTACTCTTAGCATTTTGAACCGATATTCCATTTCCTCATCCCTGCATAAAGTTCCAAGAATGTCAAATGCACCAGGGATGGAGGTGATAATTCGATTTGAATTGATGCTCATTGTTCGTAACTTGGCTCCAACCTCGACCAGATCGATGTTGTTGTCGCTGTTCATTGACGTCATCATCATCATCATCATCATTTTCGAAGTAGTAAGTAGCCTTTTCAGTTGTTGCAATCATCGTTGGGTGGAGAAGGAATTGCTCTTACACGCTTATGTGTATAATGTTACGTCTGTGGCCAGGATTTTCTGGCTTGAATGCCAGGGTGACTTTTCAATGTCAAGAACCAAGTTCTGGAACCAGACCATGTAAATAGTTTGGAGCCTTTGGAGGAAATCGAGCTCAAAACAGCCGCTCCTCTGGTGTATTTATTAACATTTGGCTCACTTGTCGACCTAAATCCTTCATTTGTGACGCATTTGCGCAAGCATTGAATGACGAGAAGATGAAAGGGTTCAACATTTCGTGTCTTCTTTGGAGATTTGAATGCCAGCGAGTCTCGGAAGCGGATGTAGATGAAGTTTCTAGGTTTTAAAAAGAACGAGACCAACTAGTCATTGTTCATTAACTAGCGTTGGTACTACATGTTTTGTTGCTTCTCAAATTGGTGACTCAAAATTTTAAGGTAATTCAAGTAGGAATTTTGATTCTCTTTTTGCCGATTTTATAGTAGTTCCAAGTAGCTTCAAGAAGTCAATCTTGTAACTTTGAGACCTTGGAGCTTGACAGGATTTCCACTTGTGATGGATGCACAGAATCTGAATGAAGAGGACGAATTGATTTACGTAATGCAGATTTATGGGCCGATTTGGTCCAGGTTATTTTGATCGGATCAGTGAACCCTTTGGGTTAAATTAATCTCAGGCTCGAACAACTTCCACTTGGTGTTTTTACCGCAACGGTGTGTGCCGACATGAACCACAGATTATGAGAACATGCAAAACTATGGGAAAATTCCACGTGGTGGTGACTAATCTGCTTCCTGTTGACTGCTTTTAAATAGCGAAAAATATCGTCACCTTCGTTGTTAACACGAGATCTTGATTACTACAAGAATTCTAAAGCAGGTCCGGTACCTACAAAATGAGTTGTTCTTATGAATTATGAAAAGCCCGAGAAAGAGTCGGATCGTCGGAAAACGAGTCATCCATCAACAATTTTCGCCTTGATCGGGATCTTCTCGCTTTCGTTTTGAAGATGTGTTATTGGATTCAAAGGAAACTGGTTTGCTCGCCAAGATTAATAACGATCCTTTTGTGGATTTGGATTGTGTTTTAAATTCACCATTCACCAAGACGATAATGGGGCCCACTTCGAGGGGTGTATCTTTGTTTTGACCTAAATTGGGAAGGAAATGGAGGGAAGTCAACCGTTAGTATTCCGACCTCTTGTGTGAATTATAGGGACCCCCTGTTTACTCGGCGACTCCAAAGGCGATTAAGTACAGTAAGAGAGACGTTCTCATTGCATTGCGTTTCATCAACATCTCACCCAAATGAACCTAAAAGTTCTCAAATTAACTGTGAATTCGCCAGACCTCGGAATTCATGGCGGACCACGCCTTTTTTGGCCAAACAGATTTGGTCACACTAAGCGAACGATTCCTTCAGGTCTCATCTGTCTTTGTCAAGAGTACAAGTCTGTTGTCTTCTTATAAGAATAGATGAACTGGGTGATTTCGAGTTTGGGATCCCATATTTTTTGACGATATCAAGAAACCTCCCTTCTCTTATTGATGTCAATCTTTGCAGCAATTCAATCTCAAGTTCAATCTCGATTTTTTGTTCGTGTATTTTTGATGATCCCTCCCCTCCCTTCGTCGGTGGGTCTGCGAATCAGTTCGTTAATGTGGTTGCATTTAAGATGTTTTAATGCAATTACTCCACTTCTTCAGATCCACGCCCAACATTGCATGAGGGGGCTCTTTTTGCACCGATTAGCTCATAGAGTGCTTGCCAAATGGCCATTGACTCACTTGCTTGCTTTGAAACCATGTTCAAACAACAAATTTTCAGAGGCAATTATCCGAGAGACATGGCTCCACTTATTGATGACCATGATGAATGGGCCTGGTCTTGGTTTAATCAGTTGTTCCAATCAGTGGCAGCAGTTCAGGAAACAGAAAAAAAGACACCCAATGTTTTAAATCAAGTAACAATTTTGTCAGTTCAATCTACTACGCGTATTACTCTGATGGGAACACTATCAAGAATGAAGTTCGCCTGAAGTCTGACATTGGCATTGTGTCGAGAGTAATTCCGACGATGTTGGTCAAAGCTAGATTGCACAGAGAAGAACAATACTAATTGGCTCAAAATGTGTTGAAATGTTTGGCTCCGATATTGTTAGCAGTAATGCTAAGCCTTTCTTTATACTCATGCCCAATAGGGTTATGCTGTGTAGGTAGGTAGGTAGGATCGTATTTTACAATTTCCTCAGATCGATTAGTTTTAGAAGAGTTTTCTCTTGATGGTGGACATCCATTTATTTTGTGACGGTGCATTCTTGAGAAAGAGCCAAAAGGAATCCAGTTATTTGACAGTGCTCTTAGGAAATGATAGGCACTTACCAACCAATACATCTACACAACTTACTCCACACGCACTGGCTACAAGCACTCTCTCGCTATCTCTCCATTCACCTGACTGATGAGCCTAACGTTTCTCTGACTAAAAGAGATTCTTTCTTTCTTTCTTGCCTGCCACTCCCGGAGAGTTGGGATCTTTCAAAAAGTATTTCTTGAGCTTTTCGCATCTCTCTAAAACACTGACGCGTCACTTATCAGACTCGTCAAAGAGCTTCTGACCCAGGTCTGAAAACCAGTTTTGTCAACACAAGTCCATTGTCTGCACAACTTTCACTTTCGCTCTTCCACAACCCGAATTTGGTCCTGTTTCATGCACTTTTAAATTTGAATCTGAATGATCTGCCAGAACCTTAAGAAAGAGGAGTTAGCTAGCGATTCTAAAAAAATGACCACAAACAGGTCTGATCAAACTTTCAGACTTTCTAATTAGCAACAGTGTCAATTTCTTGTTAGAAGTACTATAGGCAACTCAAACCGTGTGAAGGAGTTAAGATAACCCTTCCTAAAGACTCAAGTAAGTGTGCATAGCACATATTTTAGATTTTAAAAAGTATGGCATGAACTGATTGGCATTGAATTACTTTTACCCGCCGGTTCTCGTGGTTCTTGTTACAAAAGTTACCACAATGCTTTTGCTTGTTTTTCCACCTTTGACTCTCCCAGCAGCGCCCCTTATGGCCATATTTAGAACCATTTAACGGCACTCGGCACTCGTCTTACTCGTGGTCCATTGGGGTGGTGGTGGTGATGGTTGTCTTTGTTCTTATGGTGGTAGTGAAGAGGAACGTCAATTGAGTAACGAGTCTTGGGTGTTGAAAAATAGAAGAGACCCCACAGGTTCATTACATAACACGGCCCTTCTTACGGATGATTGGACGAATCGGATGATTGAAAAGGTCAATGGCGAAACATGTGATTCAAGCACCTTGACTGAGAGGTACTTTGAGTCCGTACGTAGATTCAAGTTCGTGATTGATTTTGCGGTCAAGCTCTTTGGGTATGAATCATTCAAACGGGGCCCAACCTTGGCCTCAGGATAATGCGGAATCCGGTAAAAGACCCAATGCCGAGAATAGCGCATCTTTCCAAGCATTTTCGGAGGGAGGCATATTTCATGAATTGCGCTTGTGTCAGAATGTAATTCATTTGTCACGTTAGCCCCAAAAGGCTTTTGTTATTGGCAACTAAACATGCGACTTGAAGTGCAGATCGTTCACATCCTTTATCACAACGATGACGGAAAAAAACCTGGCAGGATACTGCTGTCATCAATTGATTGGTGTTAAAGTCCCTTTTTTACCAGAACAATTGGTACAGTTATTCTTCTTGTTTATGGCCTTAGCGGTTCTCGGTCCAATCATCACGAATGGGAAATCTGTCCGTTTACCCTATTATTGTACGTAGACATTAGCCAACGATGCATGCACAAGAGCTTGCCACATACGTGGTGAAGACACTTGATGGAAATGGATGGAATTTGCAATCCGCGTAATGAGATTCCCCTCCAATTTGTGTCGTGAGGCCTATTTTGGTACCCTGCTCATCATCATCTACACCACGCTATTCAGATGGAGAATCCCACCTTTTTTAACTGCACGTTCCTTCATTCTTTCGTTCAGTGATTGTAGAACATTGGACGAGCAAATTATGTCCCTGATTTATTATCAACCACTTGCATACGGCACGACTCTAATATTTATCGTTCTATTGACAAAAGAGTTGGATAACGAGTCTCAAAGCACCACTTGAGATGAATGTCAATCAGGGTTGCCAAGGACTCGCAGCATCCCGCTCAAATAGGTCTGGTTGCTCGTTCCAGAGCATTTTGTAGTAGTGGCTTCTGGGTAAAAAAGGGGTTGGAGTTCAAAGTAATCCCTATTTATCACAATCTCTTGAGGATCAATCAAGGAAACATTTTTGTGATTGCGAGAGTTGACTTCCTCCCCCATTGGATTCCGAAAAATTATTTCATGTCAGACGTTTTGTTCCTTTGACATGAATAAAAACGTGCCTAGAAATTAGCTTCATGTTTCAAATCTGGTTTTGTACATAGAAGATCCTGGTAATGAGTATCTTCAAATTTTGAGCTGAGGGTTTGAGCAATGATTGTGCTCTTGTGCTCTCTCTCTCTTCCACATAGACAGACACTTTTTTGTCTCTACCCTCATGACCCAAATTGAAAGCAAAAATCTTGAGCAACCCGCTCATATCTTCAGGCATTAGGAATTGAAACGGAGATCGGCCGTACATGGCGAAAAAATACGTCACATTCGAAGAGATGGAGAATAATAATAAAAAAGTTATGATTGTTAAGGGCAGTGAAATCCTTTCATGTTGTCATGATTCCTGGTAGCTAGCTAGTGTGCTTGTGTGAGGTCTTCCCACCCCACACTCAACTACCTGTTCAGCATACATTGATGTCGAAGCAAGAGCACGCTAACACTTGCTCATGAGCAACGATGACGCGAGTGCACAAGGGGACTTGAATACGTGAACCTGCCAGGAACATATTGTAAATAATTTATGCCTAGGACACAGAACTTGTGTCTTAACTTCTCAACTGCATCCATAACATGGCAAAGAACTTTCAATTATAACTTTATTCTCAACTAAACTTGTTTACTTTTTTATTTCTTTTGAATTTTGATATCTAACAATTTTAACTTTTTTCATGGGTAAAGCCAATGGGAGTGATTACCGTATCATTTTACGGACTTGCTGCCGTTAGCAGTGTAGGCTTGCCAAAAAGATCTCAGTTTTCAAGGGTCAGATTTTCGAAAAATGTTGCATTTATGGACAATGCCATGGTTAATGTATGTTGAGAAGTATTGCAAAGTAATTTGAAAACAGATGGAGAAATTGGAAGCCTTTGATTAAACAAATTATATGTTTTTTAGGTTTAGTTGCCCCAGGAACCGATCTCCTCTGGCCATCTTGTTATTCAAAGTCGGGCATTCCTAATTTCAAAGTTCGGAAGAACCCTCTCAACTTATTTTGCAAAATTTTAGATAAAGGCAACAAAACATACTTTTTTGCAAATACAATGTTAAGAATTGCTATTTCGTTTTCAATTTGTGCAGATAAGAAAGGCATTGTTGCAATCACCAGGTCTAAACCTTCGTTTTAGTTAGCTCGCACGCTCATCAGAAACACAGGTCTTCCGAACTTTTTTTCCCGCCAAAAATGATGACGTCACTAGTAATTGCTGTAATTGATAAACGTCTTTCCAATCAGTTATTTTACAGGAAAATTCAACTACATATTTTTTTCAAGGGATTTGACTACGATTGTTTTAACTTACCGAACTAAAATTCTGAGTTGCAAGATTCGAAGGAACAAAAGCTGGTTAAGATCGGGAAATAGTTTCTGTCTCAAATTTGGGATACCCCTTCGTTCTCCTCAAATTCACATTCCATTCAAAAGTTCTCTTCATCCCCATCACAAAAAATGTATGCTTTTTTGAGCTAATTCATCAACAAAAATATACAATAAGATTTTTAATTCGCCTTACTTCACTATACTGCGCTATCAGTGAAGTGTTGTCCACTTGGGACTCGGCCTGTTACTTCATTCTGCTATCCATGCTTCAGAAACGAGCAACGGCAGCCTTATTTGCTAGCTCACTCGCGTTCGTGCCTCGTTTGCTCGCTCTCGTACGTTTCTTGCTCATGCCTGAACCTCAGTTAGATTTCTGTTGTCAAAGTGCTCACATCTCAAAGTTGTGGATCTTGTTGTAAATGAGTGATTTCTCGTACTGATTGGACTGTTTCCGCTTGTTTGAATTCACAGACGCAAGAGGACGAGCTTTTGGAGGAAGTCGAAACCCTTCGACAAGCCAAAGAGAATGAGATCAACCGGATTAAACATGACTTGGACTCTACAAACATGAAATTGAACAAGGTAAGAACAGTCGCTTATTATGGCGTCGGGAACCTGTTTGAAGAAGGTGTTTGACGTGATTAATTAGCTGTAATCAGTCAGTTTGAACGCTCCATGCTTCAATGATATTCTACATCCGCCCATTGCTCGACTGAAGCTTGGAAGAAGAGTCGCCAAAAGTAGATCGGTGCACCAAAAGTCGTGTTGGTGTCGCTAGAATAGAGAAAGTCAAATGTCGGAGAGGATTATCGTTCTGCGCCCCCTAATGTAGTTGTGGTGTCGTTTCATTGTGCTAGCCATTAATTCGAGAAAGTGTGAACTGGATCTTGCCATTCTCAACTCTGAAGCAGGAAATGTTCTCTCTCTCCCTCTCCTTGCCGATTCTCTCGACATCAGGGTGTTTTATGGGTTTCTTTCCGGCAGAAAAACTAGATTAGCTGACTAATCGACTGGAGGTTCTTCGGTGTCTTATACGGTTATCATGGGAAACCGAACTTTTGACCCCTAAAGCAACACTGAGAAGCTCAATTTATTCCCCGCTGTGACACATTCAAAGGAGATCTTTTTCTCAGCACCTCACTCACACCCGGAGAGATTCATTCCATTATCAATTAATTCAGCGTGTTGCTTTGGAGGATTCGTTTCTACAGAAACTTGATGACACGCACAAAACTTCACATGTGCGGGTGTACGTACTTCCGAGTGCTGCCAGAGCCTTCTTGTCTCTTAATGGCTTTTTTCGACTTAAAACATGGCAGAAAATTCTACGGATATTTGTTTCTACCACCGGGACATGGTTAGCAGTTTTCCAGGAATCGTCAACTGCAGCCGAAAAGGAAATAAAGAGGCGGACATTGAAGAAAATAAAATCTGAGAAATCATGGGGAGTCGAAAACGGAAATGAAAGAGTTTTGCACTCGTTGGCACACATTTGGCGACTTCATGTATGAAGGGAGGATAGGAAGGAAATTCGAGAGAATGGCATGCAAACATGGCCTTTTGCGAGAATGAATCTTCTTTGGCAATAACTCATAAATCTTGGCAAAGGGGGCTGAACATTTTATATCATTATTCATATTCCGATTATGCAACTCGATTGACAGCCTCAACGGATTGTTGAGTGAGAGAATGAAGGACGGTTTTTATTATTTTGGCTGATCAAGAGGCACTTTTTGTCTCCTGGCTTGCTCAAGTGAGTAACAGAGTGCCTAACAGTGCAAATATTGGCCAAAGAACGATTCTAAGGCCCTCACTCACTGAGATGAGTGGCTTTTTGTGTCCCATTTGACAAGTGGACAATGAAAAACTTGAAGAGCAAATATAACCAAAGACACCTCACTTCATTTCTTGTGCTGTGTGGATGAACTCTGGCGATGAACACCCTTCCTGGATGGATTTACAGTACTGATCAATGATGATAGGCGACTAATAACGGTTTCTGGGATGATTCGTTGGAGTGAGACAAATGAAGGACCTATTGATTTATTTCGCGCAACAAACCAATTGAGGCCCCATTCGGTCCTGTTAATAGGGATAGCTCCGGTTAACACCTTAAAAATAATCCAAGGCTCTCTTCTTGCCGTTAGTCAGGTCGTTATGGCACGGTATTTGATTTATGAGTCCAACTTTCATTTGGCGACGAAGAGCCGAGAAAGAGTTGCATAAGTCCTCTTGGAAGGCATTGTTCAAATGCATCAAGAGTCTTTTTGCGCCATGTCGTCTTCGTCTTGTCTTGTTTACTGGCGTGATTTTATCTCTGGACCTATGGAAACAATACTCCATTACTGGCGAGTGTTTCACAATTCACAGGTTGTCGCGATTCCTCAAGAGGGTAAAAATGGCAAAAGTACATTACGTGTACATGTAAGTGCGCCTGTGTCCTTTCGTCTGCCGTGCACATCAGATTCAGAATGTGGGTAATTAAAATGGTAATCTAAACTTACTTCAAAGAAGCACGACTCGCTATAAATCTCCCAAATTTAATCTTGGTGCTGGCTTTTCTTTTTGCATATTGCGTCGGCCTTATGAGGGCGATTCATTAAGAAAACATGCCGAACTTTCAATTAATGTCACGCCACCAGCTCGTCTGGCATTTTTGCGTTACAAATCGATGCTGTTACGTCTCAGAACTTAAATATTGGTCAGAGTACATCCATTACTTGAACGTTTCACGACTGATAGATGGTGTTGACTGAACTGTACAAGCACAATATCAAGTAAAATCTGGCAGGAAAACGGACTTCCAATTTTTAGTTCCGTTCAAATGACATGTTCTCGTGACGACCTTTCCTTTGCATTACGCTTCTTGCAATTTTTGCATGACAACCGAGCTGCAAATCAATTTATTGAAGGCTACCTTCAAATTAGGTGATTACGGCCTAAGTGCAATCATATTGGCTCATAGTTCATGTTTGTAATCCCCACCGATTTTGGTTCCTGGCAGTTATTTTGAATGAAGAGAAATACGTTTCCAGTATTGGTTTCTTCGGATGATATTCTCGATGGCACCTCTTACAACCACTTAATGAATGGTTGAGTCCATTAATGAGATGTAAATGAGTGGAACCTTCCGAGGCAATTATATCCGATTTGAATGTGAGCACTAATGTAGTAATGCTTAGAATTGCCCAGTCCGTTGCCAATTCTTCTCAAGGACTCGCTTTTGGTTTTTGCCATTTGAACTCAATGTCAACCTCAGGGTCGTAATTAAGAGGCCTTAGTCTCTCCCAAAGCGCCACAAACATGGGGATTAAATGTCAACATTTTTAGTCATTACTGGCATCCCATGGCGCGATCTTTTTGGGGGGTTGGAAGAGAGGGAGGGCAACGGAAATGAACCTCAAAGGATGAGGCTCATTTAAGAGTTCTTTTGATTTCAAAATTGGTACGTTCCTAATATTAGCTATCCTGACGTCGAGAACAAAAGAAACACTTTATGAACAATGAAAGGGGATTGGGTAGCGAAAAGTGCAGGTAAATCGTGTTGGGTGAGTCACCGAAGCTTGAATCGTGCTCGCCCTTAATTCCTAGAATTTCACTGTTGAACACAACTCAAAATGCCGATGCATCTGACCACAATGTCGGCCTTCCCCCCATGAGGTTCAATGAGTTTCCGACCTAGATTCTTCTTTGTGTAACTCCAGACTTAAATATGACTGACAGTGCTGGAGTGTTGTTTTATGCCTTCATTTCCCCTTCTCGAGTTCGAAGTAGTCGAGGATGAGTTGGCTTGAAGCCAATGAAGTGCGCAAAACAGTCCGTGGACTTACTTAGGCCTAGGGACAGTGCATTGGGTGGGCCTTGCCGGTATCCTGGATGATTTGTCGTTCGTCGACATTCTATGTCTAGCTGAACATGACAGTTTCACCATTCGAAGTTGTGTGGGACACACACGCACTCCCAAAATCAGTCCTTGTTCATTTTGGTTATTAGAACTAAGAGGTGGGGGGACTTCATAACAATCCATTATTGTGCGTTTGCGTGCTTGTGCTCTAATTCCCCACCAGGAGATCGAACCAACGGACTTTCACTGGATAGGGAGAGATTGGTGTTGATCTCCGAGAACGATCATTAAATTCCCATTGGTCTACAAAACCATCTCCCCACCTGTGTCAGGCGAGCTCACTCAAACGAAGTTTGAATTGAACATAAGAAAATTACCAAGTGCCGTCCTAACATGGTAAATTATGTCCATTTCATGTACGGCTTTTGTGAGTGCTGATTCGTGAGCTAACTTCTTTTTCTCTGGGGTGGCGCTTTTTGCAA
>JAAGOF010000218.1:1713-11806 GCA_010645155.1 Tigriopus japonicus
TTGAATAAAAAATCAGCAAGTGCTTCCATATTTTGCGCTTTCACGCAAATCTGCCGCTTTGGGGGGTCGATGATAGTCATTGCAACACATTGAAATGCTACGTGGCTGCAGATTTCAATGGATTTCGTAGCGTAGACGTACTTGACTATGCTTAAAAGCTTAGATTTGGCACCTTTTTTTCCTTTTTTTTGCCGGTTTTTCCAACTTTTAAAAACTTTTTTCGGTGTTTTTCCTACTTGGTCCGTCGACTCTGTAAAATTTGCCTCGCCATTTTTTGAGCATAAACTTCTCTTATCAAATGTTGGATTGCTTTTTCTTTTATACATTGCCAAGCCCGGCGGATCATTCATAAGTGCATTGCTCTAACATAGATTCGTCCTTTCGGGAGAGAAAAAACTTACTACTTATTTTCTACAACAAGGTAAAATAGATATTTGCTGAAGGCTGATGGTGAGACTAGCAAGTATGCTACTTTTTAGTGTAGATCTATGCCGCAAATAAATACTTTTCAAATATTTAAGAGATCTTTACAAAGTTTGTTTTTTTCTCATATTTATATCAGATATTTTTATCTGATATAAATATTATCATTGATCTAAACGCAAGACTTCATTCCTTTCAAAAAGCAACCAAATATTGGAATTTTCGTTGGTATTTGCGAGACGTCATAGCTTTACCACGGTGTGGAAAAATTCATATTAAGTTTCTATGCATGTTCTATGCGAACTGAATTTTGCAGATGGATAAACGACGTTAACATGATACTTAGTAATGCACTTGGTAGTAAGTTTGACAGTGCTACTATCATACACAAGAAACTAAAAAAAGCCTAAAAGGTTGATGAAAGATGTAAAAGGGTGATGAATAGGGCTGAATATTTTTTGTTAACTTTTTGGGCAAATTATGATATAATTAGGTTGTCCAAAATTACGTTTTAGTTTTTTTAGGTGGAATAGATTACACCCTTTTCTGAGGCTTTTCGGACCAAATTTAGCCTTTTATTAATTGCTCTACAGCAATTTGCTCTTTGCAAGAGTAAAAGCAGTTGAGCAGAGACTGAGGTAGTGAAAACTTAATTTGGCAGTGGTGAAAAAATGGCAGAAAATCGCAGCGTAGAAAAGTTTGCGGCAGAATATGGCACAAAGTAGAAGGGTAGGCAAAAAATTCGACCAAAAAAAGGAGATCAAAAAATTGTCGACCGAAAAAAACGAGATCAGATATTTTTGACCTAAAAAACGAGCTCGGAAATTTTTGACCTAAAAAACGAGCTCGGAAATTTTTGACCTAAAAAACGAGCTCGGTAATTTTTGACCTAAAAAACGAGCTCGGAAATTTTAAACTTAAAAAACGAGCTCGGAAATTTTCGATCTAAAAAACGAGATCAATTTTTTTTTGACTTAAGAAAAGAGATCTAAAATTTGCACCCTAAAAACGAGATGAAGTGAGTGCAAGCAAGAAAAATACCTCTCAAAGGTGGCAGAATGTGGCGTTATTTGACTTCAAAAATGGTAGTGAGCGCCCTTAATTGGCAGTATTTCAAACAACTTTTGGCAATGTCGGCCTGAAACCACCTGGTAAAGCTAATTTGGTATGTTGATGGGATGAAAATCATTGTGGCTCCCACTCCTCTTCTTTCCTTGTTTTTTTAAGACACTGGGGTAAGGGACATCATTGTGCAAATGACTTTAGGATAAGGAAAAAGTTAATATCAGGTTGAAAACTTAGTTTTAGGTAAAAATTGCCCCTAATAGGCGAGAAAAAAAGTTACTTTTAGGTTGAAGACTTAATTTTAGGTAAAATTGCCGAAATAGGCGTTTTAGGTTAAAACCTAGGTTTTTAGGTAAAACCTAAAATATTCAGCCCTAGTGATGAATCTAATCCAAAAATTTAAGTATTTCAAAGCACGGCTATTAGCACGGTTATATTCGCTCAATAAATGTTAATAAAGCAGAAAGTTCTGTCACAGCTAGCTAGACCAGACCAAAAAAACAGGACCAGACCAAAAAACAGGAGAGACAGGAGACCAAAAAACTTAAAGAATGTGATCTTTCTTGGGTGCATTGTTATCGATCATTCATTGTGGAGAGAATGTTGCCCAAAGACTATCATGTAAATAAACTTTTAAAATGCAGGCTCATAATTGTGTAAAAAGCCTGTAAGACGTTCTGTCTGCAATCTGACAAAAAAGACAAGTCAGTTTTGCCAATTTTTCTAAGGGCTTATTGGCCAAAATCACGATCTAGTATACAATCCATTTTCTAAACTATTGGTTTTCACTTCTGAACAAGGATCTCTTGTTTACATTTGAGGACTTCAAATGTATGAAAAAGTTAGCAAAAAAAACAATAATGTTAAATCATGCCTAATGAGCTTTGCTGTCACTTTTTCTCATTATGTTCCATCAAGGATTTCTCAACTAAGGAAAAAGTCCAGGTTCGGCTGCACAACTTGAGGCCTATAACTAAAATATCAAAGAGGTAATACTTACAAATCAGAACAAAACACGATTTAAATTCTACACTTTTTGAAGCTTCTTTCTTTAAATTTAATGGCTAGAATGGTTTTTATGTTTGGGTTTTTGATGTCATGATATCATGTCTTTTTGAAGAGCATAAATTCTGCCTTGTTTTAAACAATTTTTGTGAGTTGATTGAGTTAATTACTGCTTTTTGAAACAAGTTTCCAAGCTCTTAAAGTTGGAGGTGGCTCCCCCTATACAACTGAAATTCCTGGAACTGTTTTAGCCACAATGGTCAATTAAGAAACACCTTGCCAGATTATTGTTGATTTTGGTATTATTATCTCCTCTACTATTTTCAACTAGTTCTCATTTATAATTGGTTTTTAAGATCAAATGCAATCAATTTTTTTGAATGTTACTTCTTTAGTTTTTCTTTTTTAGTTTCAAGCATCATTTATGAGACATATCACTTAGCCATGCAATATGAGTTTGAGTAGTTTGAGTCTAATCTTAATATTTGTGAGTAGTCAGCAACAATCTGCCCTAAGTTGTTTTGAGTCATTGTCTGCTATATGCCCTAAGAAAAAAAATCTTTTGCTCTAAGTTAAATGAAAATAAGAGTGCGAGCAAAAAAACAAATTATGCAAAGGCTGTCTTGCTGAGACGTTAATATGATTGGCAGATCCCTAAATTAATCATTGTGTACCTTTTTTGACGTCCCCTCAAAAAAATCAATGTTTATTTATCAATGGATAGCATTTTCTCGCTTGCTCCTTGCTTCATTTGTAAGATGTTTGTGTTATGGAGATTATCTCAAGAAGCCTGAAAATGGCTTTTCAAAATTGGCTCAAAAAATTGTAAACATAGGTGCTAAAACACCTGAAACATGTATTATATATCAGAAGATTCATCAGCCAATTGTCTTTTTTTGTTTTAGTATAAATTGATGTGCTCCCCCCATTTTCTACGATTATAATTTATATGAATCTTTTTTATTAATAATTTGGCATTGATGCGGTTAGTTCTCAGAGCTCTTACATAAACCTATGAAACCTGCAAAAGCGTGATATATTTTTTTAAATTTAACAAAACATTTTAAGAATTCTGAAGTATTAAAGAATAGAACTTCTTTTATACATGTCCTCGTTGAAGCCCTTGGGTATGGATGGGATCATGACATCGATGAAATAATTGGGAGACACAGGGTTTTGCATATGTGCCTGCAGGGGAAGAGGGCAGAATTTTGGGTTGGAAGAGTATTCAGTATCCCCATTAGGTTAAGGATGGGCAAAAAAAGAAGTTCATGAGCCTCAAAACGGACACCGTTTTTGTATTAAAAACGCAAAAATCTGCATTACACCGTCGACCCTGTACACTTGAGAGCTGTGGATACGACTAGAGTCTCTATACGACATTTGAAAGCATTCAAATTAAGTTTCAGACAAAGCTCATTTAGTTTTTGCTCATTTAGTTAGTCCCTCATTTAGTTTTCGAAAACAAATTTATCATTGAGGTCTTTTTTTATGGGGGGCGGATTTTTCAGTGTCACTACAAGGAATCAGATTCCCTGTAAAGAGAGTTAATCATTAATATAGTTTCAATAATTAATGTTTTTATGAAATTTGATCTACCAATGAGTTATTGTTGGCAAATCTATACAACCCTTGTAAAATGGGTTGGTTCAAACATAAAAAGTGCAAGAGGATTACAAAAAATATACTTTTAAAACCCATGGAAGTAATCATTAGGCAACGTTTTTGACAAAGCTAAAAGGACATTTGAAGCAAAAACTTTTTGACGACGCTGATTCGGGATAAGAGCATAATTTCCTACCCGACGAAAAATGGATCAAGAACCCAGTAAAGGTTCATTTCTATGAGAAGCCATGATCAATTCATCAGGTTTCATATACACCGTCTTTGGTACTCACCGTAGACATACATGAAAAAATGACGGAAGAAAACATTCACTGTTTATTATTTCAAGCAACAATCCGATTTATTTTGACGTCAATATCCCCCCTCTTTATTATTTTTTTTCAAGTGTTAGGTAAATATGTTGTTTTAGAGAGGTTATAATTTTAGGTCATCTAGGGCTTTTGTGAATCCATGACTTTTTCCCGTGGCTTGTTTATCAAGAATCAAATTTCCAATTCATTGAGCCGGTATGAGCTCAAGCCCGTTTGTCAGGCAGGCAAGCAGAGGGCAAGGGAGGAGGAGGCAGGCAGACAAGTAAGCAAAGCTAGACGAGCAAAATAGAGCTACGAACAAGGAACCACAGTTCAACACTCGATCAGAAAGTCGAGCCAAGTTCAAAAGGATGAGTGATTAGCACGGACGGGAAAAAGTGCAAATAAATATGGCCTTTTAGCTATAAAAAGGCGGAGAAAAATATATACAAAAGTGCTAAACTAAGTGCAACCCACTGCGCTCGATTTAGCTCGTTAAGTCAAATTTAAGATCCAAAACATTTGGGACCAGTCACAGGCCAATCTTTACACATCTCTAAGGTGGTGCTTTGGTTGTATGCACCTAAATTAGGGTCGAAATCTTTTTTTTCATGAAAAAGCCGTTGTTCTAATATTGCTTAACCAAAGTCCGATTTTGTCCATCGAGAATGTTGTGCAAAAATCTTTTGAAAATTTAACGGAAAAATAGATTTCTCTAGTATTTTAGACACTCCGGGACCTACGTGAGTCTAACAAATATATAAAGGAAATATTCATGGATGTAATTTTAAGCATGTTTTAAGTGACACTCTCCATAGCTTGATATGTTCAAGGGTATAAGGCCTTTAAGAAATAGCGATCTTAGTAGGCAATTAAACCTAAGCCTACCTACATTATTTATCTAATCCTTCCATTACCAAAACTTGAGTTTCTTCATGTTGGTTGGTTGGATTCAATGAGATTCTCTAGTCAGGGGATGGGATGATCTTGTTAAGCCCAAGATTAAAAGTACACGCTAAGGTTTGTGTCTGAAATGCTAGTATTTCATCAAATATGCTTTGAATGTTTGATTGCAAAACATCTTCGACCAAAATATGACTTATCCATTTTAGGGCTGCAAGTTTTTAAGCATATAAAGCATATTTGTGTTTTTATATCATATTTTGAATTTTTGCAAATGTTGAAGAAAAAATCGACAGAAATCGCGACCAAAATCACAAAAATGCTTCAAGGTGCCAAAATTGAACCCCCAAATAATTCCTTCTAAATTTGACGACGGTTGATTTCGGTTTGGTAATTTGAAATCTTTAAAATATTTTTACCATAAAGAAATGTTACTTTCATCAGCACAAAATATCTCACTCATTTGCCTTATCTTATCTGAAACCTTAATTTCTTCACATGGATATTTTACGACTAGACTTCACAAATTTGGTGCAGATCAGGTTTAAGCTGTTTGTATCAATAGTAATAGTAATAGTATAGTAAATGGCGTTTTTACTTTTCATAAACATGGTTTTTTTATTGCTCTAACTTATTACAAGGGCTGGAATCTTGATTTCCACATTGAGGGTCTTCTGAGGGGTCTTCTACATGTTACCTTTTTCTTTGACAAATATTTTTATGACATTGAGTTTGAAGAGCGGCCCAAAAACTGAATTTTGGGAATAAATAAATCTTAAACAAAAAGTTTCTGTTTCAAGCGAATTTCAAACGAAATCTTTAAAGTATATTTGGCCGTCTTTTGTGCGATTACTTGGTCTGCTGAGTAAGGCGTGGAAAGTAAATAATATTCCATGACATATCGGGATTCTCTGGCAAGTTCTAATTGTTGCAACTCGCTCAGGATTCATTTGTCGAATTTGGTTGTTTTCCGAAACGTCGAATTCGTTCCCCCAACATGTTCGACTTTGAAGTAGAGCGTTCTTGGTTGTCTTGGGGCAGTAAAAGAGATGATAGCCAATCACTTCAGAGACCACGGGCAAATTTATTCAGAGACCCCTCGTAAATCAAATAAGAGGGGGTCAATATCGCTGATCAATCTTGCTCGCGCGGATTTCTCAGATTAACACCCAGAAAATGACCGGAGATTTTGAGTTGACGAGTTCAAACCCTTAGATAAAACAAATTTTCGAGGCTTTTGTTACCCTGTTTCGTCAGTTTTTTTTTTGATGAAGTGAACCCGAGGCCTCAAGTTGTTTTTTAAAACCTTGACCAAGTGTTAACTTTGTGTCCTGCACAGATGTACCTACATGTCAAGTGTTATTTGTAACAAATCTTGAATTAACCCAACAAGATTTCTTTGTCAATCCTGTAGGAATTCCGTTTTCCCACACGATTGAAATGTTTTAGAGCTTATATAGGGGCTACATTATTGGGGCATTCATGGTCAAACTATGGTTTCATTATTTTCATAACCGAAATGTAGTGTGTAACTAAATCTACTATCGTAACTTTAAATAACTGAAAAAATAGAAACAAAAATCAATAATTTTTTGTTATCAGGTGTGGGCAAAACTGTTTGCTTTTGGGAGCTTTCAAATTTCTAAACGTATTGGGTCTGTTTTTGCCAGCAAACTGGCTGTTTGGCATGATTCTCCTTGTCCTATGAAAGGTTTTTTATCAATAACAGAAAAAAATATACCAACAATGCTCAATTTTTAGTCTGGTCGAGCATCGATATTAGGCCATTTAAACACTCTCCAGGTCTGTGAAGTGTCTGACGAAACGTGAGAAGATAGTGGAATTTTTTGATCAAGCAAATAATCGAGTGTTACAGATTCGATTTGTTATCATTAGTTACTCTCTTGCCCAACTAAATTTAACGGACGGACATCCCACATTCAAGACAAAGCAATTTCCCTCGATCGCAAGATTGAGTTTGACATGCTAGAAAATGATGGAATGGAGTCGTAAAGCCGCCTAGAGCCTAGTTGTTCTATGTAATAATAATGCCAAGCTGAGGTACTTCGTCACCCAACATTTTGGGCCAATTTCTTCAACCAGGAAGTTGCTTTTCGATGGGGTTCTATCTTGGAACGGAAACGTAATCATTTTAAATTGAAGCGTGGAGTAGCAAACCTCGACGTGATTTATGGTCATAAATTGCGCAAATAAAGTTAAGTTGACGAAAGCTTTTTGCTTGGCTTTTGACACCTTTTGACGATGTCGGTCACAACAATGCATGGAGAATAAGATCGATCAGAATTGCCTTGATTCTTATCTTTTCGTGTCTTGGTCTCTCTCTCTGGGTCCATCATTAAACTTGATGTAGCTCGTCCATGCTCACATCACATTGATGCACGCCTTGGCCGTGGAGGGATCGCTCTATGCTCGTTTGTCTAATGTTTTTTTCTTTAAATCATGCCGATGTTGATCTTCGTGGTTGATGTTGAGCTACCGTGATCAGAGAGCGTGGTCCACCTCCACCTCCACCTCCCCGAGATTCTTCTCTCTTGATCGTCTTAGAAAAAAAGGTCGATATTTTCATTGACTCCGATCGAATCATGGCTTGGGGCGACGCAGCCACGACTTTTGTAATTATAAGTGGCCAAGATGAACGAAGATCACTAACCGAACGAAAGAGAAAGAGAAAGAGAGAGAGCGGCAATATCAACAACAGCAAAAAATACAATACAAAAATAAATCTTCCACTTCAAGAGAGGCTGAGTTCGACATTCCAAGACAATTTTTCCATTGAATTCGACAAGTCATTAGCATTCAGGATATCAGATTGACCAAAATATGAACTTGATTCAAAATGTGCTTTCTCACGAGGTCAAATATAACCTCTTTTTCAAGATTGAAAGCGAAACAATTCATTTGATCTTAACAAGTACAACAATGCCATGGCTATCTTTCCTTGTACGCAAGTACGTATATGAATGTAATTTCTGGCAATTCTTGTAATCAGCTCATTGTGACCCGTTTCATGATTTCTGTCATTGTCATTCTAAACCCTTTCTTTCCTTTGAAATTGATGATGTCGGAGGGGGAGCCACCGAACCTGGGGAATAATAGGAATAAGAAAAAGAGCTCTTTGAGTCTTTGGCCACGGTTTGAAATACGAACTTACCCACTGGCTGCCGCCTTGTTCGTTGGCAACTTGTCGACTGGGATGATGCTCTGACTTTTTACATGTTCAGGTGTCGTGCGACGGTCGTCGGTCGGTCCACCCATTCTGAGTTTCCTCGTCCCCGCACTCATCTTGGTCGATGTCCACTCTTGTCTGTCCCCTCGCTCTTGTTCTCTCTTTCCCAAGCGGCCAAAGGAACCTCTGTCTCTTCCACTCTTTGTTGAAACCACCATAGCTCGCAGGTTGGTTCCATATTTCAACCAAGAGTCACTCACTACGTACGTAGTCGCTTGTGACCGAATGACTTCTCTGGGTGAGATCCAAAACTGTTGGAGTCGTTTCCTTTCTCTCATTCTTTCCAGAGAGTAGCAATCATTTGCTCGGTGACCAATGCAACCAAGTAACCAACACTGACTGAAATCTTGTTCATACTTCGTTTTTGAATTAATTAAGCTTTTTCCGCATCTTGTCTAAAACTTTTTACTTTTAAGCAGAGAAGGTTCATTTTGTTCCATTTTTTACCAACGATAATTTGAGCAATTGTTCTCGACTTCTTTGTTCATGTCCCATTGGCCAAATCGACAAACAAATTAACTTTAAAACACACAAACTGTGGCGGTAGATCAAGCCAGATATCAATTGTTCAAGCAAACCAGGGTTTATCTCGAAAGTTTGGCGTGACGAATTGACTCCTTCATTCTCATGAGTCAGAAGGGCGGAGAAACGGAAGGCCATCATTGACGGACCAGGTGGAAAGCTAGCTCACCCGAGCTCGGATTTCCCACTTGTTTGTCAGGGATGGTAGGCAACTCATCACTACTGGTCACTATCACGGGGTTCATTGATTAGCTCTTATCAAATTGGGGGATAGCGGAGGAAATTGGGCAGGTCAAAACATTTTTCTCGATGCTTAAGGTTTGAGTCAACGTCAACATTCAATACTTAATGTGGCCATACATTGCTAGAATTATTTTTCAATGTTGTAGCAAATCTAGCTCTATTGTTAGGTGCACTAATTCAAATTGCTCAAGAATATCAAAGCATACTTTAAGTAACGTTAGTAGAAAAGGTAAATATACTCACTCTACTTCGGTATACTGGAACCATTTGAATTAATGCTCTTAACATCCGGGCTTACATGGTTAAAGCGATTCGGCACCGAATGCGTGGAATTAACCTGCCAAAAGTGGGATCCGAAGCTTCTGTCAGATTTATCCATTCCGTACGACGGCCGTTTCATTTCAGCAAAGACCTCGATTTTTTTTCTCAATGAAACCCAAACAACATGTCGAGGCAATAAAGGCAAAAAGACATTTCATTTACATAATTCATTTGCAAAATTCATATTTCAGGAACGTGTTTTTTATTGTGACTTGAATTCTTCAATACGAAACACTATCAACTAACATTCACTGCAAATTGTAAAACGAAACTAATGGTTTAGAAATTCTTGAAAAAATATCCAGAATTGAAGTATAAGTCAAATGAAGGCTTCGTAGAGGGATCAGAATAGCCATAACATTTTTATTTTTTTTTAACACCTCAAGGGAAGTTAAAAACTTGCCCACAGTGGTAAATATGTCTAGGGGCAGAAATAAAGGTTGGAGGA
>JAAGOF010000152.1:0-10358 GCA_010645155.1 Tigriopus japonicus
TGCATTTTTTTCTCTCGAGCTTCTCTGTTTGTTGGGCTTTTTTGAAGCTTCACGTTAACGCCACTTGTTGCTAGTGTCAAGTTTATGCTTCTTTCCCAAGAGCTTCTTTAGGTATGCCCAGTCTACACAAAGTGATGGGCCTTGATCCAAAAGTGGTTGCCGACCCTTGTGCCAAGGTGGTTCAAGGAAACATTTTCGTATCAGAAATACATCTAAACTATTTAACGCAGTTGAGAGCGCAGTTTGGTTGGTGAAAACTCTTAAGCCTTCTCCAAATGTGTCTAAAGTATTTGCTTGTTATGTGAAAAGTTAATTTTGATTAGTGTGGAGCTTAAACAAGAACCAATTAATGTCTCACGATCCAGTTACAGACAACAAAATCTACAAAAAAAGAATTACTCTGGTTTGCAATTGAACTTTGTCGGAATCAGCTGAATGTCCAAATGTATGCTAGTGATGTGTTTAGAACCAGGAGTGCTGCCAGTTTTGACTTGGAAGTTTATCGTTGTTAAAAAGGGCGCGTTGTGTTGAACTTTTTGAAAAGACCTAAACAGGGACCAATTTGGCAGCACTCGAACTAGTTCGATTTCGAGTTCCATCCATAGTTATAAAAATGGACTTCGAGTTGGCAGTGTTGCCATATTTTATGGTAGAAAAGGTCTATTGCCTGTTGAAAAGTTTATTGTGGTCAGATTTTTGACCCTAAAAAACAAAATGGCAAAACTCTGCCAAAAACCCAACTTGAAACACATCAGTAATAAATGCTTATCACTGGGGTTAGGAAATATTTTTTCTGAAAATATAAAATATTTCTCCGTTTTTCCTGGATTTTTTGAAAATTTTGGCTGTTTCAAGGAAAAATTGAATATTTTCTGGGATATTTAAGTCAGAAAAAATATTTCAGGCAAAAATCGAGGAAAATAAATGAATGACCAAGGCTCAATAGGTCTTACCCAAAATGAACCCAAAATAAAAAAAATCTCTACAAAATGGCATTTGTACTGAGATTAGACATTAACAACCAAACCTATTGATTGCCATACACGAAATAAAACTGCGCCATCTATTGAGGCAAATTGAAAATTGCATTGTTAAATTAATTGCATGTCAAGTATCCCTCCAAACACATGCCCAATGCATTAAATTCGCCAAAAGCAAACTTGGAAAATCGGTGCACACAGACAAAAATACCAAATAATGGCGTTATCAAAAAAAATATTTCTGAGACATTCGTTTTCTTCTAAATATGTTGGACTTTTAAAGAAAATATGTATTGGATATTTTGTCTCTTTTTTTGCAAATATTTTTCCGAGCCCTAGTCATGACCAATCACCAGCGTGAACAATTGTCACCGATTGTAGGTGAATAGGTCACAAACAAGGCAGTCACAAGTTAACAAGTCACGAGGTAAAAAGGTCACAGTAAAGAGGTCACACGGTAAAAAATACCATTTGCCTGAGTATTAGTATGTTCCATTTGGAATATCTCTGAGGCCCATGGGCATATCTAGAAAGAAGGTTGTAATTTTGACTCTAGAGGGGCAAGGACACCCTCCGCGGTGACTTTTCAATGTTTTAATACCTTTGCTTTGCAATTTTAGGCGAATATATGTTTTGTTTTGAGCTTAAAAGCTGCCCAGAATTATGCCTCACACAATGCAAACACTAGTATTTATCTTACTTTCTTGGTTCACTCACAATAAAAAAAAGGAATTTGACTTTTGGTATGTGGCTAAATCACCAACAGAACAAGTTCCGCCAACACATGAACTCGCACGTGATGAATTATTGATCGAAACTTCACTGAATCCCACAATAACTTAAGGTGTTAAGTTGCTTCTTTCACTAAAGCTGTTGCACTACCAAAGGGTGGGTGTGCCATCAAACATGGACTGTAGCAGATGAAGGAGCACTGGCACAAGACAAATGGCCTGAACATGATTTAAATGACACACTTAAAAGACCCTGCATAGATGAATTTATCACATTTCAAGATGAAAAGAAGTGTGTTTCAAGAGTTGTGAGTGAGAAGCAACTGGCAAAACAAACAAGGGTGACTGAATTTTGTAGGTTTGTTGGAATTGTATTATGGATCCCACAATGAGAATTTAGGCTCAAGTTATTTTTTTAGATAAAAGAAACCTGGTATCACCTTATGAATAGCAAAAGGAACTTAATACTCAAAATATAAATGGTTGTTAATCCCCCAAAACAAGGAAGTCATGTTATCTGCAGGCCAAATAATCTCATCACCTTTTGAAGGGCAAATGTGGCCAATCCTGCCCAATGACAATTGGCTTGGGTTGCCTGAAGAACGTCTAATTTGAGAATGGCACTATTTCTGTTGAGGGTTCATATCCTGGGTAGAGTTATCCTTGGTTGGGAATGACATCATGTCGACTATGGTTATGAGACCTTATGAGGCCTTAGCATAATAGTGTTTTTGGGATGCACGCTTCAAACATACTTCATCAATTGATTTCCGTCTTGTTGGGGTCTTTTCAAAGCTTTGCGCTTGAATGAAGCCAATGTTGAACGGATACTTTTCAGTGCCTTTGTGCAAGTAAAACACATACGTACTTATTACCCTCAAAATTGCACCCGACACAGAAGTATCATCTGTATGAGACCTACTGAGGATGAAATGGGCACAACAGAACAGAAATTTCGTGTCGCAACGGTTGAAGGCTGGACATAGTTTTTTACTTTGCCGGTTGTACATAAGAGACCTTATAATTCTCATGGAACACGATTTGAGATACAGGTTTTTCTTTCAGCTTGGACCTTATATCTTCAGCGGCTTTATGTTTAAGTCCTCTAAATGTGGCCGAATGTACATTAGTAAAATGTCGCTCCATGACAAAAGATTGTGAAATAGTCAAAACACCTTTTAATTACTCCATGAATTGCATCAGGAACTCTGGACCCGAAGAACAGAATGTCTTTTTGAGGAGTGAATTCATCCAAGAACAACGAACTGGTGCGAAATTATCTTTATAATAAGTGGCTATTTTTTCCAATTGCTTTCCACCTCTAAAAATTAATGTGCAAGACATGATTTATGTTACATTTTTTCTCGACAAAGAACTGAGAGAGGTTAGATGTGTGTCAATGTGGCCTTAGTGTGAGAATGTGCAGAGATGCAAATGAAGAACATCCAATTTCTTTTTGACAATTTCTGGGTTTGACATGCTTGGTTTGATGGATGAGTGTAATTGGGCGAATTTAGCTGGAGGTTGGGGCCAAAATGGCTATGGATGCGTCAGAATCGAGATTAAACTTCCAAAAAAATCAATTGAAATTCTCGAGCCTAATTCACATTCTTCGTTTTGAAAATCAATCAAAGCAAGAATGTTTCCCTCGCATAACAAACTTAAAATATAAAGCACCCAAAGCTAGTTCTGATCCATCCCTAACCAGTTTAGCCCCCAATTCCCCAGCTGAATTCGTCCGACTACGCTCATCCGTTATTGCCAGAAATCTGCATTCTTGCTCATCATCCTCATTCTCTTTATAGTCTAATTTTCTTCTTGCCATTCATTGTTCCAGAACTTGCCGTGGTTGATTTAAAGATAGGGCGCCTTGAGCCTGTGGCAGATGAGACCATCTCCCCCATTTCCATACCTGCAACTGGAGCTAATACGCCTTTACAAATACAATGGGGTCAAGATATCCTCAGTTGCGCTTTAGATACAATTGAATGCAGCTTGTGGATTGAGCGTAAGTTCGGGCTCAGTAAAACAAATGTCCTGATACGACAGCTGACACAATGCAAAACATTGGGAGGTTGTAATGAAAAAGTATAGGTTTGTGTAATTAAGGTAGATTTGCCCTTAGCCAGAATCGTAATGGTTGCTCAAATCTTTCGCGGCAAGCAATGGAAATTGACAAAATTTCGCGTAAATGCATTTTCAATCCGTGTCTAAGATTAAAAAAAGCAACTTAAAAATGTTGCTGTATAAAATCCCATCATACGAGCCCATCGACTTGTATTTAAAAATGCGTATGAAATTGTGTTGACATTTAGTTTAGTTAGGACAATAAAGATTTAATAGTTGATGTTGTAGACTACTGATGGGATTTCCCAAGCTATCAAGCACTTCAATTTTTCAAGCTGGGCTTGTTTCCATTTCAGCTGCCTCAAGCCAAACCAAGCATTCAAGCCACAACTCAAAGGACCTGTGGTTAATAGCAGGGTTGCCAAGCTATTTGTTGTCCTTTTTGCCTGATCTAAAAATAGAAGCAGATTCTCCCATGCTGTTGCAGAATTTGCCAATTTTTTGCATAGATTTTTCAGGATATTTACCTTCTTAGGGGCTATATGAAGCATACTTTGTTAAACTTGAGTGCAAACAATTTACTCCTTTTCCGGTGGCCAACAAATTGAATTTTAAGTGGCAAACCTAAATTGGGTGAAGGTGCTTGAAATGCTTGCAAGCTTTCAAGCACAGCTGAAAACTGTTGCTTGGCCCAAACTCCTCTTCAAGCTGCAGCTTGTTTCCCATCAGTATTTCATTGTATTGGTCTGGTCTCATACTGTATGAGACATTGCTGGTATCAGCCCCATCAGTATTCTAAATGCACATCGATGCAAGCAGGGTGTCCAATCACGAAACTATTATTGTTAGGTAATTAACTTCAAATTAGTGGATTCAAAGACAAAAGAATGATCCTCCTACTTTTGGCATCAGAATCACTAAAATTGAAGGTCATTTTTGAAAGATTGCAAGGATCCACAGAATTGGACGGCGCCAAAAGTCATCGAAAAAAAATGGTAGTGTTCTTAACTAGTCACGTCTCAAACTCGTCAACTGACATGTTCGAAGGAACAAGGTAACAACGTTCCCAGGTGGCCAAAAGCCAACTCGACAAAAACCAAGTCTTAAAATGGTTGGAGGAGAAGAAAGGGACTGAAAATGGCAGTAAATATTGCCAATGTCCGTTATGAGTGGCGTTATGTAAAAGACTTTCCATCCAAAGCAAATGACACTGAAGGAAAGTAAAAATCTTGCTCGTGAATCTTAATTTACAAGCAAAAAACAAGATTGAAAAAAATGTCATTGAAAGGTGCCAAAATGTGGCATTATTCAATCCACTTTCTAAATTACGGGAAAAAAAGATGACTGGTTTTCAAACGGTATTTGCCAATGTCAGCTTGAAAAAATCGGCAGCACTTTGAGCAAAGGGAAAAATATTTGACCAACTGCACATTCAAGTGTAGACGCACCAGAAAGAAAACATTGGCCAAACAAGAAACATTTTTGGAAGATTTGACAAATCTTCTAGCCACAAAAAGGAACAGCATAGAACATTCTCTCCTTTTGCCCTTCTCTAAATGTGACGAAAATTTGATGAAAAGAGTGAAAATGTTTTACATACCCAAAGAGGACGGCATTAAGTGGAGTGGGATCGAGCGAGGGCCCGTTATCACGTCCGTGTTAATTTTCCTGTGTGATGGCCTTAGGAGCTAATGCAGAAATGCAATATATTTGGTATTAATGTCGTTTTATTTCCATAACCAATAAAACAAAAGTTCGCAAAGATTCAATGAGCAATCATTTGATGTCTGTCACGGAATTGAAACTGCGCTGCTTGATTCTGTTAAGTCAAATGTATGTAAACTCCAGATCCACTGATTTGCTTTGTGGCAATTAAAGGCTTTATATACAAAGAAGGGCAAAGGTCTGGGATCGAAGGTCTTCCCTGATTAGAAGTTTTCTCGGGACTCAAGTTCTGATTGGTCAATCATTCCCTTGCGCCAACGTGAATAGATGCAGCTTGTCTTGGAAGCTTTTAGGCCCCAAAAAATCACTAATTAATGGCTCCTAAATCAAGATTAACATATTGAATGTTTTACATGACTAAGAAAGAGGGGCCCCAACAAATTTATGAAGTTTTAGACATGAGATTGTATGAACAAGTGGAAAGCGTCAACCCCTTTCTTTTTTGGACACCCTAATGATCTTTTCCTTGGTGAACTTTTGTTTAAAGTGTTTGTAAATAAAATGACATTAATCCCAATTATGTTGCATTTCTTCATTAACTCCAGGCAGATCCTATGCACAGCTCTGTCGTGACACCTTCGTGACACAAAATTCCTGTCCTTACATGTCTAGTATTTATTCAGAAGTTCGAAAATGGGTCAAACTTTTGTGTCAAGGTTCAATTTTGGGTGCTGTTTCTGTTCGGTAACCTCCCAGCCTTACGTACTGTGACCTCCCACTCACTTGTTCGTTAAAGGACTACAACAACGTGACCAACTGTTTGAGATCAAAAAGAGCTAAAAACTTCAGTTAAGAGGCAAATTTTGGAACTGAAAGAGCTAACTTTTTTTGAAAAAGTGCTAAAAAAGAGCTAAATGTACTTACCCAAAAGCGCTAATATTTTTATCTTTTGGGGCTTTCCATAATTGGCAGTGCCTTTCAAGACATAAAGAAAATGGTTTTAGTGTTTTTTACTCAATTTCTTGAAAAAACGGCCGAGAAAATAAAGGTTACTCTGTAAATACAGATTTTGGCAAGTTACAAATGGAGCAAGGATCACCAAACACCTGGATGCCTTGGCCTTTGGCAAAAGCTGTTTTTCAATTTTTGGGCCAGCTCGAGAAAAATTTCATCAAATGTGTTGTTTGGTTGGCAGTTCAAGGCTCGCAAATTTAATTTCAACTTGATTGAATGACTTTTTTGTCAGTTAGAGTTTTTTGAAATACTAGAGCAACATGTGGTTTTCCCACTGAACAAAAGTACCTACAATACTTCAATCCCTCTAAAATAGTTCAAGGTTCTGCTGTGATTATAGGTGGAGCTGCTCTCTTCAGTCGAGAGTTGCGCAAAATGTACTTCTCAGAGGGAGCCACCTGAAATTCGAGTCAAAAAAAAGCGAGTCACTTTGAAAGCGACCTTGTTTCCAGTCCGTGTGCGTCCGTTCAAGTGAGCGTTCTTTGATGGAGATTTTCGAAAAAAGCCAAATGGAGGAACGATTATGCTTTGAGAAAGTAGCATGCACGAGCAATTTTTATTTTGTTTCAGTTTCTCCAAAAAATTTGCTACACTGATTTGAATACGTTTGTTTCATTTCATTCAACTCTAATCAAATATATAAAATCTATTCGATGAAGGCGAAGCCGTCACACTCTCAAGTGATCAAAATGACACCTCGCGGGGTAAACAAGTCATAATTTGAAGCTAAATGACTAATCAGATAAAAGGAGGATAGGTGGAGGTGTTAGCTGGTACCGGCATGTTAATGGAGAATGTGAAAGACTAGCCAGAAGCTACTATTTGTGCTAAATCATGGGGAGGCATTGCTTGGAGACTTTTGTCCCGAAAAACCCACGTATTTGCAAAAAATAACCAATTTTGAGAAGAAAAATTAACCAATTTTGAGAAGAAAAATTAACCAATTTTGAGAAGAAAAGTTAACCAATTTTGAGAAGAAAAATTTACGAATTTTAAAAAAGCCTCATTTTGTTGGGGTAAAAAATCTTGCAACTTGGAAAATTGTGAAAAAAGAGCCAAAAATCCCTTCAATTCTCAGAAAAAGAGCAAAAGTTTGGCCAAATAATTCAAACGGGCTTAAAGAGCCAAAAGAGCTACATGCTTCCAATTTGGAGCTAAATTTCCAAAATCTTACGAAAAAGAGCTAAATTTGGCTCTAAAGAGCTGAAAATTGGCCACGCTGGACTACAAGGAAAACGATCAAAGTGTGACGTTACGCGACACTTTTTAAATCGCAGTCTGAGGTTAACTTCGACATCACACATGCAAAATCTAGCAAACTCTTGTGGAGACTTCCTTACTTGCAAATAGAAGTTTTTTTAACTGTGACTTTGAAGTTTTTGCCTCGATCTGCAATATAACACGTTTTATGTAATCTTACCCCTCCTTGTCTAAAAAATGTACTATGAGAGACAAATGAAATATTTTAGCAAATATCCGTCTTATATTTTGATTTTTGCACCGGTATGTACGAGCATAAAGTATGTGATAAAAAACGGATCTACACAAATAAAACCGAAAAGGCCTGGTCGGGTGTTTTTAATTCTTTTGATTAGGATTTTTTTATTCTTTATGATAATTTGGTCAGGTGCCTGTGGAATTTCATTGCAATAACAACTTTTGCGCAAGAAACTCAAGTGCCACTATTTCTTTTGGACAGTATGTCTAGCGATTAGAAGTCTGATTTTGATTAAAAACCAACCAACTAACACAATATTCTACTTAGATTGTCAAGAAGGAGTTTAAAATTCAGCTCGATTGCATACCAGGGTTTACACAAAACCACTTTTCAGGTTCCACTGAATGGATTTCATTTCCTAGTCTTTCCCACGTTCACTATGACGGAAGTTTGAGTCTGGTCGGAAACACACCAATAGTGATTGGGGGAAAAGCTGATGGTTCAAGTTTTACAACTCACGGAATCGTTGAGATATACAATCAGAATACTCGTCAATGGAATATAGGACCTCCTTTGCAACCTATCCGTCGTCGTCATTTCACAGTGGTTCTTAATGAGACCTCCTTAGTGGTCATTGGAGGATATGACAGTGCTGCTCTAAGTTCGGTAAAAATTCTCAATGTCGATGACTTGACCTGGAAAGATCTCGATGATCTCACTAGCCCCACTTATGGCTTGACATGTGGATTGGTCGATGACACCTTGATCTTGTGCATTGGAGGTAGACAATCCGCCATCTTTGCCAACACTGCTTATGAATTGGACATGTCCAGCAGCAACCCAGAATGGAAAGCAAGGGCATCGTTTAACCTTGAACAACCAGCCATGGATGGATTCATTTTGCAATTGAGAGATCATCTCTATTGTATGACTATTCTGTTGACGGAGTTCAAGCATTCAAGCATTTTGAGAAGAATGAATTTGAAAGACACCACTCCCTCATGGGAAATCATGAAAGTATTTCCAGATAATTCATTTTACTATGTGTTGCCATACGTCACCTCTGGCTATAGTATTAGACTTTAATCGGCGAGAAAATAAAGCGTGTGTTTTTTTCCTGGTTTACTTCATTACTTGCAGAATTTGTGAGAAACCCTCAAAGGCTTGTTCCAACCAAGAGCTTTTAAAAACGTTTTTAATAACTACACCTATTCACTTTTTGTTTCCCAGAAATGCTTGTTACTTTTCAGTCTAGTAGAGATTAAAAGTTATACATTTAAAGCATATTGAATAAATTAGTTTTCGAAAAACTAGTCAATTCAAATTTTGAATGTATTAAAATACCTGTTGAATTGAAATTTCTTGAAAACATGTACTTGTCAGTTAAATGTTTAAGTGGTCTATTTTTGAAACAAAAAAAAGCAAAAAAAGCTCCTCGAAAAAAAGAACCGAATACAATTCCCATTCCTTTTCCAAAAATGGGGAACGCGATAATCACTAATTCCTTTTCAAGGAATGGCATTACTTATTCCTCGTTACAAAATTACTTAGCCAAAAAGGACAGTTTTTAGGAGCTTTGTTGCTTTTATGTTGTATTAAAAAAACTTGAAAATGCTTCATCTAAAATAAAACACAAGAAAAATCGAGAAAACGTATCCTTTTTTTTTGTCGATTTGTCCAAAAAATCTATGACATTTGAAATAGACGGGGTTAATGTTTTCCTGATTTTGCTGGATTATTTTCATGAAATGATCAATCTCAAGCAGGCCAGTTGTAGCGAAAAGTACAGCAATTTGTTCAATTTTTCGCAAAAGGAACTGTCAGGCCATTACAATTGGAAGATGCTGTAATTGTAACGACCAAAAGGCTCAAAAAGTACTCGTTAATCGTTACTTTTCTAAATTTAACCTTTTAAAAGAGTCCTAAACTGGTGTTTTAAAGGGAAAAAAGTTCAAACAAGCAACATTTAATGCCAATATTTGAAGTAAATTGATATGAATTATAGGGCCTTTAATAAAAAGAATATCAAGGAAAATGAATGTCAAATGAATAAAAAAAGCAGAAAGGATATAACCCTAACACCTTATGGCGAATGTTAAGCTTCAATCTGTTTGTTGTGGCAAAAGCAGACTGAAGCCAAGTTTAAACTAGGTATGTTGGAAATATTCTGCTCCAACAATTTGAGAATTTTACTTAGATGATGGTGTCAATGAAATCAGTACTTTGGGTTAATCCCATTTAGACCAAAGTCCGTAACATTGGCGAATCCAACCAAGATTGCACTGTTTGTTTGATTGTTTGATGAAACACAACATCCTCACTTTTTCTCCACCTTGGTTATTTTTTATAATCTTTATTATTGATTGTAAATATTTTTTACTTCCACAAGTGAGGAGGCCTAAAATTCATTTGAAGGACAGAAAAAAGGTAACAGCACAAGGAAAAATTTCAATTTTAACTTTA
>JAAGOF010000136.1:0-26302 GCA_010645155.1 Tigriopus japonicus
AGCCATGCCAGCTCATTCCCTGCTTCACATTTTGTTTAAGAAAAGTCGTTGGTCGACCATCTGTTGTAGTGGTTTTGTTTAAAGTCTGCCTGGTTTTTTTTGGATCGTTTGATTGATACCGTATTCATGCAGGAATATCCCGTTTTGAAACCTGAGGTTCATATGACGAGATGGATGTGGATTATCTCGGACATTTGGGGAATGAGTACCAGGTTTTAGGGAGCTGAGGATTAATAGCCATATGTAATGGCTTTGGGGCTTGAGTGATCGACTGACGACGATTGATTTGGTTCCAAACTGTTTTAGGAGACAAAACCTGTAGTACGTTGGTCCATTGTTGCGTATGTTTTGAGAGCTAACCATGATGACTTCGATCGTAACCAATTTTCGAGGTTGTTTTCGGTCTAAAAGAATGTTAGTAATGAGGTCTATAATGCAAGCAGCTTTTCATCCTGCGTATTATCACCCGCAACTTGTTTGTCTCGCCCGCCTAGGGGAGGTATCCATAAAGAAATGATGTTATAAAAATAAACATTCGGGACAAGCACGCAAGGAAGACAGAGTCGGCCAGATTTATGGTTGTGTCCAGAGCACGCCCAGAAGCGATGGATCATTTTCGCGCGCACGTGACTTATTTTGAAGTAATTCAATTTCTGCTGACTGCCTTCGCTACGTGTTTGCAAGGAAGTCGATTTATGAGTGGCAAAATACTCTAGATATATTTTTCTCACTACTTTCATACCTACACACTTACACCATCCTGTCTTCGTGACCTCGGGAACCTGAGAAAATTCAAGCCTTTTGTGCTCGAAGAGTTGTTAAGCTTGCCGTTGATCACCTAAAAACGACACTTCCAACAAACAAGCCGAACCAGCAACCCAAAGTACGATGGTTATCATCCCAAAAAGGTCAATTAAAATGCACTTTCAACGGGCGAGATAAAGCTCTTTCTAATTGAAAATCACGATGGCCGACTTGTCGAAGCCTTCATGAAAGTCGATCAAAAGAAATGACACTTTTTTCACCGTCCGTTTCAAATGAAATCCCTACACGTTATCCGTGTCAGACATCATCATTATTATCATCATTATCATCCCCGACATCATTATGCTCCGCGGTTCCGTGCGAGCAGTCTCGTTGTATGTGACTTGGAGTGCGTGTTGACGTTTTCTTGGATCTCGTTCACGTCAAAATGTTCACGGCCATGGCCGGAAAGTTCAAAGCTTTGTAATCGGCTCTGGCTTTTTGGCTCATTACGATCGTCATCAGGTTTATACGCATACTAAAGACGTACGTACGTATTTGACGAAGACGACGCACTACTCAGCTCTTCCGAAATTGATCACGTTGAAAGCCTGTCGATACAAACTTGAACCTCAATCCATCAAGGCATGAAAAACTTGGCCGAGTTGCCCGAAATAATGTCAGGTCTGATTTCCAACCCAGTCCCACTTGAATATCGTTGTTTTGCATTCGTCTTCTCTGCTTCCCTATTTAGATTGGATTCTTGGAACGAAACGACTCCCATTTAAGTTTGGCTAGGGGATCATTTGGAGTAAAGTCGATGATGGGCAAACAGTTCTTGGACAAGCATTGGCAGAACTGTTATTGTATGCATCTCCAGCCATCAATGTCCTGCCAATAAATTGCGCCTTGAACTATCCCCAGACATGGCTTGCCAATGAGACAGACAGATATTCAAGAGTCGACTAGCCATGTGCTAACTAATTTGTCTAAACACACCAATGGTGATCCTCAAGACAGTTACTCGTCGAGCGAAGATCACAATAGCTATTTTGAACTACCGGAATAGCGAGGATAAGTGACAGAGCGTGTTTTCGTTGTCTGATCAATTAGTCTACCATTTTAGCCAAAGCCATCCACAGCACTAGGCCAAGACCAACCAAATCCATCGTCCATCATTGCAAGCATAGTGGGTGTGCGAAATGACATCGAAACAGACACATGTGCTTTTTGTTATTCGAGAAGCGTTTCATTTCTTTTCCAACAAGCTAAGCTGATCCAATCTGGTGGGGCTGTAATCGTACTTTAAAATTGGAATCAGTTTAATCAAACGAGGTGGTAGTTGATTTTTTCAAAGTTTCATACATCGTGGACAGATCTTGAAAATGTAGATGCATATTGTTTTTTTTGTTTTTTTAATGCGATAAAATCTGCCGAGAGTTTTGGGCAAACGCAGAAGTCTTTTTCGAAATTTAAGGGACAGTAAGATAAAGAAACCCACTTAAAACGGGCATTGGTAGTTAAAAAAGAGCGGCTTATACGTATGACACTCATGATATGTGTGTTGAACATGAAAGAATCGAGAGAAGGCATTGCTTTTGACGTTATTGTCGCTGCTTTTTACTCTAGCTGTTACTCTTCGCCAATGTCATCGTTTGATAGTATTTTGATTTTTGCGTCAACCCATCAAAATGCACATCCAATTTCAATGGTTCAACATAGCTGCTCGGAACTTGATTTTTCACCATCAAACGTGGATCAATGCTTGAGAAGTCAAGTTATTTGAAGTTGTTGCCAGATGTGTCGTTCCGTCAAGTTAAGAAGACTTTTTTTGTACAGTGTCCCGTGGCCAAGTAAGACCATCCCGGGGAACAATCCTCTCCTCTCTCCCTTATGTCGCCGACAATACATGGCAATCACAATTCAGGTCAAACAGTCGAATAATGAAGACATAAATTGATACTAAGCCATAATTAAATGCACAACCCGCTCTAGCTTCTCCTCCATTCCGTGGCTGGATTTATTGTATAGCACGACGCAATCTACCCATACGTTCGTTGGCTATAGTCCATCCATACACACCAAAACGGACTCACCTTGTTCATAATGAAACGAGACTATAATGGTTCATGAAACGCTGGCTTCCAGCAATCCAGTTCAGCTCCTCGGCCAACCAACCGACTAACCAGCTTAGCCAGCAATGAACATGCAATCACCCGAGCTATCGTTTGATACAAGAGCAAAACAAAAAAAATCGAGTCATAAACCACAAAAAGCACTTATATGGGTAATTCTACCCTGTCCTGTCCTCCAATCGCATTTTTATTCAAGACAAACAATAAAGAACCATTGGTTGGTGGCTTAGGATTCCTGAAGGGGGTTGAGGGGATTTTGTTCAATTGAACGTGATTCAACATGAAATTGACCAACGTAACCGATTTAACCCAGCTATTGATGCAATTTTCTTGCCTATTCGCATGCTAGCATTTCAAGGCCTAATCGTTACTCCTCAATCTTGTGTTGAAAAGTCACTTCGTTGAAGTCTCTCCCTTACATTTTGGATCCGCAAGTCCTGTATCTGCTCTGAATTCACGAGTAAATCGGAGTGAAATCGGTTAAAGGCTATTGACTCCTTTATCAGGTTTGTTCATATGTTATCAAGACGTAAAATGCAGGCCATCACGAAACCGAGACCGTGATTTCCAGCAGCCTCAATAGTATTCGAAGACGAAACATGCTAGCTACCATATTGGCATCGACCCTCTTGGTCGTCGTCATCTCTTTTGATCTGGACAATGAGTAACCTGAGTCGGTGCTCTTCGACGAGATCTGTGAACAATTCTTGCATTGTCATTTTAGGTGAATACCAATCAGGTGAGCATTAGCTCAAGAACATACACTATTGAATGACCAATGCCTCAAGTCTACCACTCACATGAGCATATGTGAGCACTTTTGCCCTTGATCCAAAGTGAAACCCTTGAATCGTCAATGATGAAATGACAATGACTGTGTGGCAAAGCAAGGCCCATAAAATTGTTGCACTTAAAACCTTTCAATCATGTTGGTAAAATAGTTTGATTTTGAATGAATGTTCCATTCAAAGAAATGTCTGATTTGTCTTTAAAAGCATTAAAGTTGTTACGCCAAGGGCCAATTTTATTTCCGACAAATTCCCACAATCCTTTGAAGAAGGCGTAGGGCGCCTTCTATAGGTATGCGTTAGATACCCCCAGAATAAGCCCCTACATTGTGTATTCAAAAAAATGGGTTTTTCATAGAAATGTGACATTGTCGCTGTATTGCATCCATAAGAAATAACCTCGCAATGAAAATTACTATAAGTACTATAGTATGGTGACATAGAATACGTAAGGCAAATGACGGGTCTCTCTATTCAGACGTACATCAGGACAAGGATGGCTCAAGCCAGGATTACTTTCAAAATACACACTGGGTCCGATTAGTACAATGAAAATTCAACGGAACAATACATTTGTTGCAAAAACCTCACATTATAGTACATTGATCGGACCCAGTGTGTATTTTTGAAATTCGTCCTGAAGTACAGTGGTTCCTGATCAGGAATAGCATGCAGCTCAGGAAGTAAGTCCTTCACTCACTAGAGTGTTGTTGCTTATTGATTCATGCCAGTAACAATCGAACGTTCTCACTTCCAGGTAAGTTTGCGATTCCAGCCTTCGACTTCCCGATTTCATTCCAGCAGCAGTGGCCGAATTCGTTCATGACTTGGCAAAAAGGATTGAAAAGCTCATGGCGCCCAAGACAGGGATTGGCTACTACGTGGTGTATGTACAACCACAATAGCTAGCCAGCCACAGTGGCAGTAGGGTCGATCGTGTCTATTCAGACTTTCTTTCTGTCTTTTCTTTTCGTCCCTTCTTTCTTTTCTTTCTTGCACTCTTGCAAGCAAGCCACCACACACGCACTCTGTGTGTGCTCTTAACATACAGTACATGCAATGCCCAGATGAATACCTTAGGGTAGATGATAGACTAACTACTCAAGCCAACGAATGTCGAGTACAATAAGATTAAAACCCATTGGATGATAGTGTCATCCGCCATGATGGGCAGCATCAACAGAGGAGGTCCATCCCACATGGAATTGGTGTTGGTGTTGGGTGGATGGACGGATGGAGGATGATGCGGATAATCATGTCCGGGATCGCATAACCTTGGCCATCATTCTGATCCAACAGAATGGACCTCATTAGGAGGTTTCTTGACTGGCCAAACCTTGGTGGGCTCCAACGCAATGACACACGCGCAATACGTACAACAGATAATTCTTTGGTTACTCTCGTTACTAGACTGGCGGTATTCTCATGTACCTACGTACATACGGGACGAACTACGCACCCGTAGTTACACAAGAAGGAGTTCATCTAGCCAATAGGCCGAATAAATACAAGCACGCAATTGTTTGCAACAAAATGATGGCGATGATGACGATGATGATGATTTTGAATTAGAGCAATATTGTTACTTGTAAAGACATAGCTCCACATTCCAGAGATGGGCATGGCCAAATTCGCTCAAAAATATCAAAGGGTACAAAAGGAATTCATGCAAGTATTGCTATCTATTAAGTGATTTGATATTTTAAGCCTAGTCATTGCGGAAGTTGTAAGTACTCTTTTTAGGAATGACATATTCAAGAAGAAAACTCTTCTGCCTTTGTTTCAATGGTCGCACCAAAAATCCTTGAAAGCGAGAAAAGAAGTGGCCAAACAAGAAGACGCATACTATTATGAATGGGCGAGAAACATTGGTGGTTAGAAAAGGCCAATTGCCAAGTCATGAATCAAAATGATGGCAAAGATGGAGAACAGTCCTATTCGGTTTGAATGTTCATACGCCATGTTCATAAAATATGTTTCTTCGCTCACAACGAAGAACGTGCATACGACGTACAACATGATGGTACACTACCAGTGGCTGTCTGGTTAAGTGCTTGGTTCTTCTGGCCTGTTGCTTACTCAGCCATTTGGGGCTCCCGCATCTCCATATGATTTGAACATCGAAGGTGCTAGACTCAAGGACAACACGCTTTAATTAGCCGTAACAAGTAAAGTGGTGTCTTGAGAGTATTGTAGATTTCATGTTAGGGTTCATTGTTTGCTAACGATCACCAGGACGAATTTGACTCGATTAGCACTCAAAGCGCATTGACAATTGAACTAAACACTGCACTCTACTTAGCTTTGGTACCAACCTCCCAGGCAAAGACTGACTGATAGGTGAGATGGAATTGGCGGGTACAGCATGCACAAACCATTCCCCTTGTGTTGTCTGATCACATGTATATGAATGGTAGTAGTCAGTCATTAGTCCATGCGAGTTGAAATGACAACAATCGTCATCAAAGAAGACCCCACTCGACGAATTCGTCAGAACAGGGTGGTTGTTAGTAAATGCCAAAATACGGTCACCATTGGTAGTAAGTTTAAAGGAACCAGTCAGCCAACAAGTACAACCACTCAAACCTCCTTTGCGAGAAGAAGGGAGGATATGTGGACGTCATCACGAGCTCGGGATGAATGGAAGTCAAGAGTTCGTGGAATTTCAGAACAAGCCTTTCTTTCTTCTCCTTTAGAGCCAATTCCCACACGATCAAAGAAGTGCTTAATTTACACACCTTCTTCCTCTCATCATCCACGTTTGTTTGTTTGGCCACTTACAGTACTTGAATTCATCAAACAAACATGGATGGAGTTAATTAAAGAAACAAGACCTCCATTGTCCGTTTAGTAACAAGGGTACTTCTGGCGAGCTGATCAATTTGAACCCAGCCCAACCAACCAACCAACCAACCAACCAACCAACCAACCTTGCCATCTCAGAGTGTGATTGTACAGTATGTCTGGCGTAAATGTAGACCGAGTAAATAAATCCAAAGGGATACATGTAAACGGATGTTGCAAAAATGATTCAAGGCCATTAGATGGAGCCTTCTTAGAATTGTCGGCATGCCTGTTGTAGATGAAGTTGTTGTTGCTCCTCGTGTATGATAAATGAGGCTGCTCCACTTCAATTTCATTGGACAGGTCGAAGTACAAATTGGCTGGGTTTCCTTTGCGTAAAGATAAATGCCCATCCCAACGCTCTTCCGAGGGTCGCTTCCAGCCATATTTGCCTACCAAATTTGAATTCATTGAATCGGATGGCTTCATTTTGCTAGCCAAGTTGTCCCTGCCTGCTCCTACTGACCATTAAAACCATATCTCAATTGTCTAATCTACGGTAGCCAGTGGCGCAAACATGAACGATAGAATTGAGCTCCTCTTGGTCACGAAACCCTCCTCCTCCTCCTCCACTTCATCCACTTGTCGTCCTTCTTCTTTTTCTCCTCCTCCTCCTCCTCCTCCTCCTCCTCCTCCTCCACCACCACCACCATCTTGTTACTTAGGTACTCCTACTAGGTAGTCCGGATCTGGCTTGACAGTTGAGCTTTGACTCACTTTCGGGAATCCCACTCCAGAATTCAAGATAGAGAGTTAATGATGTCATTATTGACTCACCGCAATGTGGACCGAGAGCATTTGTGTTTCTGGTGCACTTAAATTGCAAGTGATAGCAAATCAAACAGGCCTCTTTTTCTTCCTTCCACTCACTCATTGAGCTGAGGTGAGAGCGGCCACCTACCTACTCGTGTGTCCAGTAATTGAAGAATGTCAACAAGGACTTCTGTGGGTCGAAGAACAAGACAAAAGCTCGATGAAGAGCAAACTAAAGCAGACATCATCAACACATTGTGAGCCATCCCCAGGGGATTCGAAGAGATGATCTTCAATGAGGATCTGGGCGAGAATAATGATCGTTTTGTCGGTTTGGCAATGACTTGAGATGGTCAGTCAAAAGAGTACCATTCGGTTACCATGGTGCTTGGTGGTCAGAAACGGATATTCCATTCTGGAAACAGAGTCATCGAAGGATGGGCCATTGGCAGTGCTGCCATTACTACTTCTACTACTTAGATACTACTTCTGGGTTAGCCTCCAGCTTGTGCTCTGGTCAACTCCATCTGATAGTGAACGTAATTGGCCCTCTTGGGGGGATCCAAATTAATCCTTAGTAGGAAGAAGGTGTTTTCCGTTTCTCTCCGTTCGCGGAGCAAAAGGAATGCCTTGGATTTTTGAACATGGCTTACATGTACATGACGTCGTTAAGGGGGAATCAGACGCAGGCCAAAATGAAACAAGACAAACAAATAAATCTGGAAGGCTTCCTTGCTCTTCTGGGTCATTTGTTGTCTGTGGCCTCTTATCAGCTGTCATCTAGAATATACAGGACACAAAATATTACAGCCCGTCGTTTTTCATTCCAAGGCTGGCTCAATGAATGGGTCTTGAAGATCCCCATCATGTGGGCCCGGGAACTTCTAATCACTTTGGAGGCGAGAAAAATAAAGAAACAATCAAGATCTATGAGCTTGGCACAATGCTCTCTTTCTTTTCCCCGCTCCCCTTTTTCTTCTTCTTCTTCCTCGTTCGTCTTGGGTTTGCTCCCCACTGATGTCGTCGTCAATGGGGCACTGAGATCCATTTGGGTCCCTTCTTGTTTCAGCTTAATTCTTCGCCTCAAATCTGGTACTTAGTAGTTCAATGGCCGTCGTTTTGTCATAATACATGTTGGGGCTTTTTGTCCAGATTGTAATCCATCATTTTCCAATTCTTCCTCTTGTCAAGTATGTTTTGGGCTTGACTGAACTCCAAGCGTGGAAGAAGTGGCAATGATCATCATGGTCGTCGTCGTCGTCGTCTTCATCGTCGTCGTCGTTGTCATCATCATCTCTGATTGGTTTACCAATGGCTTGACGGATATTGTTTTAAGGAGGAACAATACAAAAGCACAGGAGTTGATGTAAACGATCCGCTTAAAGTTGCCCATTTCCTTTAGGAGAATTGATTTTTTTCCAGGGTAATACTCGTAATACTCGAAGATACGAAGTACGGCTCAGTAGCAATAGGAGTGGAAAACGTTCACACGATATGCTGCGATCCACGACGTTTTGCAATTTACCAGTACCATCATGATATTGATTTTAATTGAGCTTACCAATTGGACTTCCCTGGCGATCATAGAACAAACTTTGTCAGGCAAGGAGCATGTTCTAAATCCTGGCATTGATTGGCATTGCCCTCTGCGTGGTGTGCAAAAGGATGACGGAGGTCCAAGGTTATTCGATCAAAATGAGGTCTTGGCACGGTTTACCGTCAATTTGAACCTATAAAAAATTTGATGGTGGTCTTCAAAGGAGCTCTACCACACTTCAAATGGCATTCAAAGAGACATCTTGGACACCCAGGCGTGCACGCACGCACACACGCACGCACGTACGCCATGTTCTCTTGATGATGCTAGCCAGATCAGATTTATGGCACTCATATCGCATCCTATAACGCAACTAATAAGAAGAGCCCAAAGAAACGTCGGAATCAAGCCAAGTAGCTTGAATGGAGCCCGTGGTGGGAATGTTGTTTCTCTTAAGGAGCAAAAACACATTTGTAACCCAAGTTGATTTCAAGGCGGCCTGAGGACTACAAAAACAGTTATTAGTTGCTCATTTACGTTCAACAAGCGTGAATGAATGATCATCTTCAATGTTTGAAACCTCCTTGTCAATGTCTGGGGACGCAAAATACTATATTAAAGGTCTTAATGATCGTCTTCAAATCAAAACACGGCATCGATCTGATTCCAGTTTCATAGATTTCCTGCAACCTAAAGAGCGCCTTTCTGAGCCTCGTACATAAAACACAGAGTGGACTGAATGGGGGCTGGATTTTTCTCTCCGCTCTCTGTGGAAATAAAGTCTCGAGTCACGTAGTGGTGGTAGTATTTGAGTGAGTCCAACTTCTTCCTTCATGGTAGAGACAAACAAACACTAATTACTAAAATACATCGATCCCCCTGCGGGAACATTCATATTTCCATGCCTCTCGGATCAGGATGTACTATGTGGATGTAGTGGAGGTAGATACTAGAATGGCATAGGCCGTGTTTATGGTTGCATAGCACACATTGTTCGGTTAACGAGGGTCTTTAAAAAAGCCACAACATCTACAATTAACCGGGTGATCCAGGGAGGGATGACTAGCGAGTAGTTGATGCGCACAGATTAGGAACCAGACGATCGATTCCATGATAAGTGTTCTCTTGTTTATGACAAGCCACTCGTAGTATGTGTATGAAGACCTATCTTCGAGGTCTTGATTCTAATCACCGTTTAGCACTTTGTTTTCGTTTCCAATGCCAGATGGATGCAGCACACACGAATGAATTAGTTCGAGCGTCATTGTCATTACTAAAAAAATAAATGTCTTCTTATCTCAAATTTGTAACGATTGCGTAAATTTTCAACTTCAAGAGATCTTCATGAGTTTTTTCCAATCTTTCTTTTACCTCCCCATTCTTCCCACACGTTTTGGAGATTCAAAATGAGCTTCGTCTAACCTAGAGACACCATTAACTAGGGCCTCTAGTTTTACCTGGTGATTCATGAAGCAAGATACTTTTACCACGAGGCATCCCCAAGATTTTGAGACCGAGGAAAAGGCGGGAAATCGAACTTTCTCCTCGCTTCTTCGAAAGTCGTCGTACTTCACAAGTAATTTTTTTTCTCCAATTCAGTCTTGAAGACGTGCACCAGCATTGAATGGAGCAGAGGGTGCTGCTTTCCTCGGTTTCTTGGTTGTTTTTTCTCACCTTAGGCACTAGTACGCGATTGTTCATCATTCGGTATCATTATTCGAGCGACAAGCCCCCCCCCTCACACACACAGACAGACAAACAGACAGACAGACAGAGACCAACCAACCCAAAGCGGCCAGTACCCGTAACAGCGATGAAATTGAGATAAATGGTTACCCACCACAGCGATGCATGAAGCACGCTCGGTGGAGAATTAATTGGGCCTGACTAAAGCAAACTTCATCATTATTGTCCGTGATGTCAAACAAAACATTCTTTGAAAAGGTGTTCGTGCCGCTGCACACCGAAAAAAAGCCTCCTCAATTACGTGGTTAGTAGAAGTAGTAATAGTCATAGTGGCAGTGGTAGTCCTAGCATCATTATCATCCTCATTCTTATCCAGAACACGTGTGTTTTCTTGTAAATTTTCGCTACCACCGTCTTCGTTTTATGCTGACATCACATGAAGTCGTTTCTTGTGTTTTCTTACGCCTTCATCAACAACAATTGCCTCTTCCTTACAACCTACGAAGGAATGCACCGACATGAGAGGAAAATGACCCTGTGAGCCCTCTCTTGAAGGAGGCAATAAATGCCACATAACTTTCTTCCAAAAGGACCTGACGGTCAAAGACAATGCAGATACACTTTAATTGAGAGAACAAATACAACAAACTTGCATCTGAGTCTGAAGAGCACAGGTAGACTATAATTTACTCGTTTTAATCTTGTCTCGAGCCCCCGCTTTTGATATCGACGTCACTGTCCGACCCATGCGCATGTTATCATTAACAAACTTCTCGGAAATTGCGTTTTAGAATAGGTCGAGGGCCTCCCTAATCAAGTTAGCGAATGATATCGAACGAACCGGCAGCAATCTTGGCTCGAGCTTTGCTAAAGGCAGCAGTAGCACAAGCAGCAGTGGTCGCACCACTTTTTGTTTACTGTGGGGGTGATGGCGATGATGAGAATCATGATGGTGAGGATGTGAGTAGGCCTATCCGGGTGCCAAGTGTCTAGCTAGAACGTACATGTACTCATGTGGGTAGAAACCATTTCTTTTAAGCAACCACAGACATCATCGTGAAACTAAAAACAGGTGTTTTTCCTCCGAGCTCCTTGCAACACAAACACAGAAACAGAGCATTGCCATGACAATGACGGTGCTTCTAATTGCAAACCAAAGATCTGTAAAAAAGTTCATGAGCATGTAGCGAAACAACTAATTTTAGCCCAAATATATAACAGTTCGGGATCCTCGACAATAACTTGGAGCTTTCAGTATTGCTTTGGGATTATTTTGAGGACACTCAAGAAACGCCAAGATCTTTCAAGTGTTCTAATTAATTTCAACTACAACTTCAAAGGAGGCTTATCATTTTTCTTTTCAAGGCAGAAAGTTTTCAAATTCAGCAGCTCCAAACTCTTTCTCATAGTGCTTGTTGTTCTGGACCAAAAACAGCTTGTACTCTGACGGCACACGTCAGAATTCGGTTCTTTCGAGATTTAGGCGAATGGCCTTCAGTTCGATGGCTTCGGTTTTGATGCTTTGACTTTGTTAGTCACCAAATGAAAAACTTTGCACTCCAATTCATGCTAAATATGGTAAAATTATGTAAGCTTCATTGAGGGAATTCAATGTCAAGGGCGGCATAAATTAGGTCACTCGTTCTATCAATTTTAGTTCATTGGTTTTTAGCTGACGACTTTGCGAAATGTCGTTTAGCGACAACTCATTCGATCCGTTGTGGTCTATACCTATAATGCATGCGCAAATGCCAAACGAACCAAAGTTTCTCCAAAGTTTTTGTCTACCTGTCGTGACTCCGAAGTCAGTCAGAGACACATGAGCTTTTTTTCAACGCACTTCCGAAGTTTTTCGTATCGAAAGGTGCCAGATACCAAATAATGAAACTGTAACGCATTCCTTGGCAAGGGTTATTAGATTGTTTTTTGTGAGCTTAACATTCCCCGTTACAATCTGGCGGATTTTGAGAGACTTTATGATACTGCTGTTGCTGCTGCTGCTGTTGTTGTTGTGCCTTTGCGAAGGAACTGAATCCGTCATAATTATCAAACAGACGATCTTTTTTCCATCGTTTTCCAGTTGCTACGGTTTCCGTCTTTGTTCGTCGAGTTGCTAACGTGTACTGCGATGGGTGTACGATTATTACAGATTTAGAGCTTAATCCGAAAATTGCAAAATAATTATACCTCGTCGCCCGACAATTGTCGAAATTAGTCGACTTATTCTTTTGTTCCTCCCGTTCGCAACAAGAGATGACATAATGATAATAGTCAAGAACGAATATACCACTTAATTCTTCACCGTTCTCTTCCGAATCAATGAAGTCGCCTCATTCATTTCCCGCTGGTTTGGCACCAAGCCCACTTTTTTAGGTTTGCCCTGAAATCCTCCCACACCATGAATATATCTTACTGATCGAAGGAGTAGCAGCAGCACTAAGAGTAGGAGTGGTCGTGTCAAAAGAAGAGGTGTTCTCGTCCTCATCGACTACTCGTACTGTTCTTACCACTAATAAGAATCCAAGTAATGGAGATAGAGGTCGAGGAAGTCGCGCTGGTTTTTGGACTTGAGACTAACATGGTCGAACATCCTCAAACTCTCAAAAGAAATGAGTGCTTCATTCAGATCTTGAGGCTGGAGGGCATTCAGCATCGATGTGAATTAGGTGGGATGAGAAAAGCAAAAGGCACAACAGGCACCCAATAACATCATCTCGCAGCCAAGTTGTTTCCCAAATAGCCAAGAGAAGAGCAGGTTGTCGACGAGGCTCATTCGTACGTAGCCAGGCAGTCAGAATGGGATGGGAGATTTCCAATTAGTGGATGGATGGAGGAGGGAGGCAGGGAGGGAAATATGAAGTTGGTCGCTATATTCAGCCGTCGATAACGATAGAAGGTGGTCTCATCCAGCCCACAACTCGCCTTTTGGGGGTATTTCTCCCACGTTTGTCCATTCGTCCGGGGAAAACTCGATGGGTGGAAATTCGAAGGCGAGTGCTTATGGCGGATTCAAATCATTCTGAATCATTCGCCAGAGGACTCGACTCCATACGGAAGACACTCTCTATTTTCCGTATCCATAGTTTTCCTCGGGCTCTATTTTGTCCTCGGAGTTGCACAAGCTTATCAGGCCACCGGTTTGCTTGCACACCTTCGCATTTCTGAAGGAGAGTAATATACCGGAGTACAGATTAACGAGATTTACTTGAGCGTTCCGTCGGATATCCAAGCCATTTGTTCAAGTTGCATCATCAATTGAACACGGAACCAAGTCTGATGAGATCTTCATTTGTCCGAAGGTGATTTGCTCACCATAAAACTCATCGCATTTGAGGTTCGAGAACATTGTGCTCTTAAACACACTCGGATAGCCGAATGACAACCTGAACTCACTCCTCAAAGGATGATGGTTTCACACCAAATTTAGTCCTACGAGTTTGCTCGTGTGGGTGGGATTCAAGCCCTATCTGGAAGTACCCTTAAGCATGACAAAATGGTTGTACGATCTAAAGAAGCTTCTTTAATACGATCGTTTTCACCTTCTGAAAATGACTTGGGATTGAAAACAAAAAAGAAGAATTGTAAATGGTATTGTAGGTATCTAGTGGGACTGTCCTAGCTGTTTACTACTGTTTCTTAAAATAGCCATCAGTGATTGCATAAAAATAAAGAAGCGATACAAATAAAAAAAAACATGAGCAACTTCGCGTATTTCACACCCCATTGCCAGCTAGATCAAACAAGGCCCGAGGACTTTCTATGTATGGACCATTGGTGGCTCGTTGGACTCATCATTAGTCTTCAGTCCAGAAGGAGGATCGATCTATATTTTGGGAAATGACAGTGCATGTGGCTAACCAACCTTTTACCCAAGGGCTGAACGACCAACGAAACTTGTGCTCACTCTCGATCGGTTGACTATGGTGGCTTGTGCGTAACTGACAAACTCTACGATGTTATGAGCAAAGGGACAAATTCAAAGCCCTATATCGCATGAAAGACCACCCCAAACCCGCTTTGGAAGTACAAATTTACCCTTTCTATGAGCTACGTAGATGTAGGTCCTCTTTCAGCATGAGCTTGTCGAATGTACTTGCACCGTCTGCATTGAATCCATAGTTTAGTACTCCGTAAGTACAGTACTCGACGTGAATAACTCACTTTTGTTCGTTGCTCGCTTTCAACTCGGTGGCATCTCATCTGAAAGGCCTCAGGCCCCATGCTAGACTGTATCTATCTACCCTCAATCCACAACTGGTTCGTATTCACGGTCTCACTACAAGACTAGATATGTGCGTATCTAGAACATACTTGGTAGTTGGTACCATTTACCAGTAGTAATCCTATTAGATCTAATCCGGAGCAATGAGAAGCCGAAAGATGGTCGAGAAGAAGCCGTCTCGCTACCAACAACCCGATGTGGTGGCATTATAATGATGACCTCCTCGGGTTGACTATTTCTTCTCCCTCTACGTACTTCATCTACTCCAATTCCATCTCGAGTCCAGACACTACATCAACCAATGTACATACTGTGTGTTCTCTGTAGGCTTGTCGTATGTGTGGATGTATGACAGCCCACCGAGCCTGATTACTTCACAGAAGGGGTTCATTTGAGGAGAAGACCACCGGGCGCCCACCGAGATATCTATGTACAGAGTCACTTCTCAAATGCAGACTAATAGAAATCGCTAGGCTACTTTGACGCCCGGATTGCTTGGGATTAGAGGTGAAAACTATTAAAAGACACGCAAGTTCGTTTGTTGCTCGAAATTGTTTTGAATGGGGGTACAAGTACCACTCGTGAAGCACGGATTATGGGCTTGGCTAGGATTATCCATGAAAGCAAATTGCTCAGATCTGTCCAAGTGGTGATTAGACAAAAAAGTAAAACTTGGAAGTTGGTTGAGCACTCTGGCAGAGTCAATTACTGGAAAGAATGCTTTCCGGTCTCATATTAAGGTTTCTTCGATTAAAAATCTGTAGAAAGAAAAGGTAGGAAATAAGAGATTTCGACGCCCGATGGTCATTATTTATCGTGATTTCTCTTACGAGCACAATCATATTCAAGTATGATTTATAATCATAAAAATAATTGGTATCATAGAGATAACGATTTATAAATCAAAGAAGCCTTGGTTGAAGTTCAACAAGGAAAAAGGAAAACGAGAAACCACTGTCAAAAAAGACGAACGAGTGCCAACACACAATGCCAAGTGTAAGAGCTTCAACCGACATTGGTCCATTGGATTGAGTTTTGGCATGGCGGGCGTTTGTTAGATTTGGAATATTACCAAGCGGCAAACACAAGCTGACACTACTTTTCAAGAAACAAGCAATCCCCCCCCAAAGCTGCAAATGATTCTGTTCACGTCTTCGTTTTTGTCATCAAATTTAGCGCCAATCAGTGCTTATCGACTCGCTTGAAAATCAAGTCCGATCACGGATTTACGTGGTAGCTGATCTCGTCTTCTCGGCGTGACATCCATAAAGCGACCACTTGAGATGAGAATTTGGGGGCGTTCTCCACTTTGGAATGCGAGCTCATTCCTAAGGAAACGGACTTGCTGCATGATGGGCAGTCATCAGAAGGCGATGGAGCTGGTGGTGGTCGAATTCTCGGCGGACATAACTTGCATAGAAGAACAAACCAGGCGGTAAGAAGGCCTAGCAGCAGGGGGCATAATCGTGCAGGCCCAGAAGGAGCAGGAATTCGAACTCGTAGATCATTAATCTCTTATGAAGAGATGGACGGATATTTAAACGAGAGCATAAGGAGCCGGGGAAAAAAATGTACAAGAACGAGCTGTTTCAATGAGTGGTGGTACCACTGTGCTATGAAGGACGCCCATTTCTTCGCAGCCCCTGAGATTCGGTCATGAATGGGCCAGACTCTCTAAGGGGCACTTAGAGGAGGAAAAACACCGAGAAGGGTCAAATACCATCAGCATAATGCCACTCGTATACTCACTCACTCACTCACTCACTCGCTCGTTCATTCATTTTGGTTCCCATTCAAATTGAAAGCCGCCAATTAATGCTGAAATGGACGAGAGCCCTTGTACACATGACATGGAACACAATCGATCTCAAAGTATCTTAACAAATCAAGAATGACATATAGAGACCATAAGTGCATTGGACACGCCCGTAAAATAGATTGGAAGAGAAGCTTTTCTCAATAAAAAAGACATGCAAATACCTATTTTGAGTTATTTTCCCGCTAAATAACGCGTTACCAAGAAAACAGTCACTCCCGTTTACAAGGTGCTCGCTTGATAGTAGGTTACATGCATGCATTCCAAGAATCAAGGACCATCCCTGATGACCACCAAGGACCACATTCGAGTAACTCTAACTCAATGATTGGTGCAATTTGCTCATCGCGATCATACTTGGAGAACTTTTCAGTAAGACCGATGAAACTGGACGAATTCCATTGGTAAGACCCGCTAGGTTCCTTAGCTAGTAGCAGTCTGTCCGATGTGCCTATCACCCTCTCTCTCTCATTCACTGATCCATGCACAATGCAAGAGAAGAAGGAGTGCAGCGGTATTCCAGAATGGTTGCACATCAGCTTGATGGTGGTGGGATTCGTGAACCATTCCATTGTTTAGACTCGCTTGCAATTTTGCCAATCTGAGGTTACCGGCCAGGAATTCATAACCCAAATCCATAATGGTTGATGGTATGTTAAGTGATGTGTGCGGCGCAATGTGGCCGGTTCTGCGTGCACATTCACACGTGTTGGTAGGTTGAAGTGAATCTTAAAGTGCTAAACTAAGCAGACCTCACTGACAGATCCAGCAAAAGAGCGTGGCTCCAACAGAAACCACAATATTTAAAACGTTTCATTTCTCATTTAAATAACATAAGCACGATCGTTCCCACGTAGCTTATTGGCGCTATAATGCAAGAACGAATACCTAGAATTCAACGCTCTAGGGGACACAACCATTTTTAAGAGGAAGCAACAAAAGAGCAAAACATGCCTTTCAAAGATTGACCTGTGTGATCCAACCGGAAACTGGGTTGCAAACTTTCGGTTTCTTTTCATTTCCAATGAAAAATACAGGACCTCAAAAAATGGAATGAATATCAAAAGGGATCTTCAAATCGTTTGGCCTAGCGATCATTCATTTGCATACTTTGTTCGATTCCAACTTGTCCCCAGGGAAGACTCAAGCCGATTTGGGGAGGCTCTCAAAAAATCGCCTAAGAGCACACCGCCAACGTAGTGCGTCCTGACATCCTTCTGTGGGGAGCTATTAGAGTGGTTGGTAGCCTGTCTGCGTACGAACAACCACCATTTCGAGACAGATCGCGTGTCTGACTTATAAAAAGAAAGAGCAAAATTGGTCATGAACTGTACCAGCCATCAACTGGACACGACTCAATCCTCTCAAAAAAGGGAAAAAAACTGAAATTTAGGGCATCGCAGGCTGATTAATAGGAGACTCACGGCCAGATAAGGCTAACCCAAACAAAGATCTAGCTAGGATTTTCGATGCCTTTGGCCAAGGACTACAAGGATTTAGACTTGAGCATAATTGTCGGATCACTAAGCGGCACTTGAGTTGGTTAAAACTGAGCGAGTGCATGTTTGAATCTACAAAATTAGGGATTCCAACCTCGTTGTGTGATTTAGTCGATTCCCTTTCATAACAAGGGCAATACCATGTAAGGGACTCGGGGATGATAGTTTGAGCAATCCATATTTTGTTGAATCAGGGACTATCGCGGACCTTTAAGGTATGAAGTTGATTGACGAATCTTGGATCTTGACTGCCAAGTATTAACTTGTTGGCAATTAAGCCATGAACAGCCAAATACATTGACAGAATCTAGCTTTTAAATATCCGACCGACCGAGGATCTCTGAGAGCCCGAAAATCTAAGAAAATGGGAAGATATCCAAATTTGACATTCAAAAAGCTTGATTTAAGCTACACATGTGATGAATGATGGTGTGCAAATGTTTAAGGGCGAGGCATTTTTGGTGAAAGGCGTGGACTTATAATTGCTGTCCATGAAAGCAAACCCTTTGGATGGAGCCAAACCTTTCCAGACGGATTTCGTGCACAATCTTTTCTAAAGCTTAATTACTAGGCATGTGAGACTTTGTTTTTTTTTATTCTCTGATTTTACTGCAAATCTTACCATAACTGAATGGACAAGCTGCCACTTGGTTGCACAGTCTAAACTTGAATTCGTAGCATACGATCCTTTCTTAAGGGTCTCATCCACAATGTCTGTTTTGAATTAGACGGGCCGAATTGCTGACACTAATTCTGATTGTTTCAGTTCATTAATCCGGGATTACTAAGCAATGTACTTAAAACTTTATCCCTTGTCTTAGTGTCAACGCTTTTGGAAGGCTCTTTTTGCTCCTTGATGAGTATTCTGATATCTTCTTGTCTTTCTTGCTTGATTTGTGTGGAAACCAAAGCTTGTTCGAATCAAACCGCAAAAGAGTGCAATCTTTGAAAAGGACTGCTGACAACGAAAATAATTAAAATGAAACATTGCTTGGAAAAAAACATATTAGATATTTGTTTTATATATGTAAAAGCTTGTGCTTCACATCTGAGGTATGAACGCGAACGCCTGGAGCAATCAATAAGAGGTGGCGTACGATCTCTACTTTCCGGTCATGAATCATTGCCAAATGGATGGACACGTCCAAACGTATTTTTTAGCGCGAACCAATATTTGGATGATGATGGTGATGATGATGATCGGCCATGACGGCTGGCAAGATTTTCGTGCCAACCAACTGATCAAGCCACCCTCCATCTCACTAGGGATGGATAATGTGATGGGATGCAAACGAACCGAAAACCGAATTAGCGTTGCGATAGTTTCTTTTGCGATTTAGATCAAAAATAGAGTGGTGCTCCTTGATTGTCAAGTCATCTGCGAACATATTTGCCGAATGTTTGGTAGATGACTGAGTCCGAACGAAGCAACCACAGTTTTTTGTTGCTGTGAACTCGAAACCCAGAGGAGCGGACAAGCCGTCCCTTGGTTGTTGACCAAATCTGGACCTGAGTTTGCAAAATCGTTGAAGACAATGCCAAGGTTCTAGCAAAATGATTGCACGCCATGTCTTCCATTCCAAGTCACAAAGATGCACACAATGTACGAGGAATAGAGATAGATTGCCAGCCACGCTCCCAGTGAGCGTTACACGAAAAAGCAGCTCTGTCTTGAGCCCTGAGCTATGTAGGGATGTTCTTTTTGTGAAAGTGTCTGAAGACATGCCAATGACTGTGGTGGAAATTTCTGATTTCAACGTAATATTACATAGCCTTTGGTTAATGAACTTGCACACGTACAGACATTGAGAAATCATTGCCGACTTTTGAACTAGATTTTTTTTGAGGTGTTCGATTCTTCCACCAGAGGTCGCATGACGTTGTTGATCTACATCCGTAAGCAATCGAAACTAGAATGGATGGATGGACGAGTTCGGAGAGGGGACTCAAAAGGGGGCGAACGAGGTGACAAAATTGAATTCGAAGAAGACGTATTTGGAACACGTTTTGGAATTCCTCATATGACAATGACAACTTCAAGGTGCTTGGGGTTCTTTGAAGCGAATAAGCAAGCGAGTGGTTAAACCAATGGTTTCAAATCGGGTGATAAATACATTCTCAATTCACCAAATTCTGCCTCGTTCTCTCGTCACTGATTTATGATCTGTGAGCAAGCAAGCAAGCAAGTTTAGGGACCATCCCATCTCTGGCAGGATCGAAAAGACCATCGTCCGGGTGGGTTGTTAGGTCGTCTGTCAGTTCGTTCGACCAAGCACTTTTTGCCATTATGATGCATTAGCGGTGTCCAAATTGGGAAAATTAGAACGATCTCAAGACTCATGATCTGGCGTGGTTGAGGTGGGAGTCGAACTCTGAGAAGAGATGATGGTGGTGGCGATGGTGGAGGAGGAAGAGGAGGAAGAAAGCGAAGAAGAAAAAGAAGATGAAGAGGAGGAGGAGGCTGCTGAATGTCCAAATGTGGTGATTTTTGCTCTACTTCCTTGCCTCAAAAGGTGAAGCGAGTCTTGACCCTGGGAAAATGAAGTGCCCCATAAACTGACTAAAATCACCGTGAAAATCCAAATTGACCTGGGCTCTTTGAAACAGAGCACAGCTTCAAGGAAGGAATCCGGTTCAAGTGGAGAACTTGGTAACAAAATTCAAAATGAATTCTCATTTGGGCCCAATCCAAAATGACGCACTTTCTCAAGGGCTTCATTCTTAAGCCTCTTATTATAATCGTCATCAAGCTAAACAAGACTGGAAGAAAAGTGAGGCAAATAACAGAGCTGGAATGCAGTGGTTTTTCTCTTTTTGAAGGTAAAAAGCCTTGTTCATAACGCTTTGCCGTTTAGTCACATTGTTCTTTATGGATTTTTGGTAAATTAAATAAAGGGAAAGGACTATAACAATTGCATGCCTTTAGCAAGAAATCACCCTGATCGCTGCTAGAAGAACAACTTAAAGATAGCAGTCCAATTTAGACCATCCCGTGTGTTAATAGTAACCTTGCCACATTGGTCTCGAGCAAGTAATTATATATACAGTATTAGTCATTGGCAGGGCCCGGAAAAATATTTGCAAAAAAGTGTCCAAAAACCCAATATATATTTTATTCAAAAGTCATAGATATTTGCTAAATATTTGAAAAAAGCCGAATATTTAAGGAATTTTTTTAAAACACCATTATTTGGTATTTTTGTCTGTGTGTCCGAATTTTCCAAATTTGTTTTTGGTGAATTTGATGCATTTGACCGTGTTTGGCGGCATACGTGACATGTCAGTGATTTACCAATAAAATTTTCAATTTGTCTCAATAGATGGCACAAGGTTTTTTTTTCGTGTTTGACAGTAGTTTTGGTCGTGAATGTCTAATTTCAAAAGAAATGCCATTTTGTTGAGATTTTTGTATTTTGGGTTAATCTTGGGTAAGCCCACTTGAGCATTAGTCATTCATTCATTTATATTCCTCAATTTTGTCTAAAATATTTTTTCTGACTCAAATATTCGAGAAAATATTTATTTCTTCCTTGAAACAGCCAAAATAGAGAAAAAAATCGAGCAAAATCGAGGAAATATTTTTTCAAAATGATTTAAATAATAAATTTAAATAATTAAGTGCGCCATCTAGTGGATTTCATGCGGCAACAGCTTGCAGTTCCCATGAAACACATATTTTTGAAGATTGCAACGGTCATTCATCAGTTTTGGACAAATTAAAGTGCCTAAAATGTTGTTGGCGGAACTCCAAATAGAACTGTAAGTGTTTTACTGATTAATTTTGGCATAGATCATGCCTGAATTACCTTTTTAGTAGTCAGATTTCCATGCCAATTTGAAAGGGATTTTATCAATAATTGCAACCAAACACCACCACAAGTTCTTTAACAGTACTCAGACAACATTTTTTCGGAACATTCCAACAAATTGTAGGGGCGTATGCAGAAGCTCTCCGAAAAAAAGCTCCCGACTGTTTCCACGAAATCGAATTTTATCTCGGTTATGCTTTTTTGGGGAACTGGTTCCACGGTGAACCAAGACTAAAGTATTATCGTACCCATAGTCCTTGAGTTAGTTGTCTGTCCAAGCGACCGGCCATCTCACAATCGACAGACTGACATGTAGACTGACTGACTTTTTTTTAAGTGACTGTCTTGCAAAGTGATTGGCCGGCTGGCTGGCTGACAGACTGACTTATCATACATGCCAGCACACATGCATTTATGAGCTGACGCTTGACTGGATGGAGAGGGTCGCCAACCAACCCCCCTCCAAAAAAAAAATGTTGCATCGCAGTGTTTCTACTACTAGGAAACCAATCCAAGTCTTGTGCATTCCGCTCCTAGAATCACTTTGACGGTGTTCTTTGCGTTTCATTTGTGGTGGCATGCCCTGTAGACAGAATGAATTGAAAAGATGATGATGAACAAGAAAAAGAAAATCTATGGCCCCTCTTCCCTTTTCATCTTCCTTTCCTTCATTGCCTTCTGGCTGACTGACTGACTGACAAACTGACTGACTGACTATTCCATATTTCAAGAGCACGAACTGAGTGCAATCGTTCCTTCATTCACTCAGCGCAACTCAAGCTTTAAAGAATGAATAAGCATGCCCTTACTGCATATCTTTTGAATTACTACATGCATAAATTCTTTCTTTCTTTTTCTCTACTATACTTCTTCGTCCTTTTCTATTTTAATATCATGGGCATGAGTTCACAAGTCATAAAGATGGATTCAACCTCTTATTGGGTTTAATCGCATTAGGAAGGGCCTACAAAAGGTGCTTCTTCCGACTTTTGCTCATGGATTTGCCGATTTGGATCCAGTTTGAACGATTTTGGAAAGGTCGGGCGGGAATTCCTACGATTTCTGAAACTGACAATAATTCAAACCCACCCAATAGCTAATTCAAGGCAATCAAGTTTTAAAACGAAAGTTGTGGTTTGGGATTCCTTAAATTTATTTCACTTTACAAATGAAAACAAAACTTGCCATTGGTTCAAAAACACTGACACACTCCTAAAAAAGATTACCCACGTGATAAATTTTGAAACACCATTTTATTTAGGAACGATTTGCCACCTTAACATCAATCACGTATTTTATCTATCATTTGTTTCCGAACTTTTTCCGAACACTCCAATGCACAAATAATGATATTGGCAATAATCTCATTTACTCACTTCTATAGCGTAATTTACTTCTGACTCGTCGAACAAAGTTACAATTTGTGCCTTTCAATTAGAGGTGATTATTTGTAAGTAAATACCAGTTTGCAATTAAGGTCCATTTGCTTTTATTTCGAGCTTTCCAATAAGATTAATTGACAACGTACATGTGAGAACTTTAATGTGTGATCTTTCTGATGGCTTCTAGCGTCAAAACAAGTTTTGAATAACTGAATTGAATTCGACTGATGCTTGCGAATAAAATGAATCATGAGGTGACAAGATGAATTGGGAAGAGAATGTAAACCGATTGCAAAATGGAGTCAACTTTGACTCTCAACCATTGGCCGGTTGTTGAGGTAGTTTTGAAGTATAGTAAAAGCATATCTAGAAACACAAAAGAAGTCTATGAGACAGAGTAAAATAACCATACTTGATCAAGTTTCGCTACGTACATAAGATGCGTTTTTCAATCACAACTTATGTAGCGAAACATGATCAAACATGGTAATTTTCATTCCGGAGCATGCCTATGCGAGTGCTGATTTTGGCTACCTTTCCAAAAGATGTCGGGATTTGGTGATGTTGTTTGCACTGCCTACTACATCAAACAAGAAGCACTGAATTTCCTGAAGTAAGAAGCTAGTAGTGAAAATCATGATTTCAAGTAAGATCAAATCAAATCAGACCTTGCTTGCATTGAGTGACGTAGAGTGTGTATTTCAATTTTCAGCTCAATAGAATGCTGACGTGAAATTTATACCTTCTCAAACTTATGTACTGGAGGGGAAAAAAGCCGAAAAAAGTGAGCAAGTGCTCAAAAGAACGAGGTATTGTGCTACATTAGCGATGCTAAGCTCTAGAAGACTAATACTCTCATGCTGAGCTCACGCTCCTACCTTTAAGTCATTGAGAATTTTAACGCCAGCTAATTCCAACTACTTGATGACGGTGAGTAAAGGAAGCTGGTACTTAAAGGGTTCCGGTTGCAAATGATTGGAGCCACCTCAATCAGACAGCTTGACGGCTTTGAGGCCGTCAGAATATTCATAGTCTACTCGTGTCGATCGAACATAGAACTCCTTTCGGGAGCCCACTAGGGTTTTTTCTTAATATCCAGCCAATGGTCATATCTTATATACTGATACATAAATCTGTACTTTTAAATTGTAACACTCCGATGCTAGGCTAATCCAAAGAAAGTACTCATAAGCCAGTGGTTGGCTTGCTTTGGTAGCTTTGAGCCAAAGCTTCACAACACCACTCAGTGTTCAATGAAGCGAGTCTAAGTGAGAATCTCGAACATTGGAGTAGGATGAGAAGGCAACATTCAGATTAGCATGCCTTCGATTTGATCTACGGTCCATTTTTCTGAAGATTGCGATGAGCGTAATTAGACCGGAGAATGGAAACGAGTATCGTCATGTTGCATTAGATTCTTGACGATCGCTTTGATCCTCTCAACTATTCTTGGCATTATCTCGAACGAAGTAATCAGCTATCCTCTTGGCTTAATTTTTTTTGATTCACCGTCTAGAGGGGCAATAAAATCGACAAAGAAGGCTGCTTGTGGTACTGTTTGCATTCCTGTTTTGACGATTGAACTACAGTGCCATTTTCACACTGTCGACATTCCATTTGTTGATATTCAAACCAAAGTTAAATTTATAGTTCCAATCATGACCCCCGTTAACTTTCAAAACATTGAAGACAATGTTTGCATACCATTTTCGAGAATTCTGATCTATTATATTCTTTGGTTTCAGGTATGGCAAGAGTTCGAAAGCTTCCTCTTAAATGACAATGCCCCGACCAATGGGGTCCAAATGGACCCGTCATCTGCCAATGCCAACAAGGCCCCTAATACCACATCGATCCAATCCAACGGAACCGCCATGGAGTTGTGTTCAAATGCTCTCACGGGTTCAGCATTGGACGAAAATCAAGCGGATGGAAATGGTCCACTGGCTCCCCAAGCGCTCAACATTAAGAGCATTCAAGAAACCAACCATGACTTGGACCAACATATGAAAGACATGGTGGACATGAAGGTCGCCGATTGGCGATCGACCTCATCGGATCTAGGTCCAGATTTTGAGGACAGATCATTTCCATCGGGAGGAAGATGTTTTGACGGCTCCAACGCCCTCACCAATTTTGGTTATTCTAGTCCGGAACCCCGCGAGGACACGCCTCAATCGTCACCAGCCTTGACGTGTACACACTCTCCGGGCGGAGACTCGGTGGTGGACTCGCTCAACGGGTTCTCTGGATTGACTATTCCCAAAGTAGAATCTCCCAATGTTCCTTCACCTCAAGCTCAACACCATTCAACACTGCCATCATCAGCTCCAGTTTCGTCGTCATCAAATTGTCAAGCCACGGCCGAAATGAGCTTCCTACGACAGGCCTTGATGGCCACGACGAAATGTTTAACCAAGGTTAGAACCACCATGGTGACCACAACTATCTCGAACTTATCAACTAGTCCCTCATCTCTCAAGAGCGATCAATTTGGTCTAGTCAGCCACGACCATCAAACACTGAATGTCATCAAGAAAGAACCAGCCAATTCAGACAACCCGAACCAACACCTCTTGCATAATATCACGGACGAGCCTTTTGCGAATATAGCTGCACCTACCGATGATGATTATCTCGATATTGACATGCTTGTCAACAGCGCCGTTGAAAAACATCAAGAAGAAAGTCGCTCTCAGCAACATCAGCGGCAGCACGTTGATCCAAACTCCAGTCAAGTAGGGCCTACATTGCCACAACCTCCCTCATATGAGGACGCAATGGTCAATTCAATCCTCTCGGGATCCAAAGAGCCCTTTTCCGAAAAACGAGAAGAGGAACCCGCAATTTCACCGTTTGCTCAAACTTCTTGTCCGGAGGCATTTTCAAGAGGTCTACTGAGTTTCTCTTTGCCTACAGAACCATTATCTCGATCTCAGATTGCCAATGCTAGCGGAAATACTACCTTGTCGGGTGGTCCCAATTCAGTGGCCATAGTGCCTCAGAGTACAGTGATTCAGCTGCCATCCAGCAATATTAAAGTGGAAATGGAAGTCCTCGATCATCTGTTTCAGAAAGCATGCCCCG